>APFE030100360.1:3622-50468 GCA_000404065.3 Pinus taeda
TATATAATATAGTTGGGGCTTGCTACTTGTTGGCGTGTTGGGGTAAGCAAACTTGATGTGTTTTTTTTATCTCGCAGTTGGAGTCTATGGAATAAGAAAGAAATTTGATAACTTGAAAAAAGTGGTAGCTTGACAAAAGTTGTGGAGAAAAGATTAATCTCTCCTGCCTTGACAGAACTCGTTGTCAATATCAACACCTACAAGAACTTTGTTGTGGAATATTATTGGCCTATATTGGCATATTACAGGATAACAAACAAAATAAAAATAAAAATAAACGGATTCTCAAATACCTTCATCAGGCCTTCCAAATACAGCATTCTTCAATCGTTTGCGAATTGCAAAGAGGCATATCATTAACAGGAGAAGGAAGCCGCCAAGAGCACCTAAAACTATGGGTATTTTGTTGCTAGACTTTTCTGGTGGTGGTGCTGCTGGAGGCAGGGGATTAGAGGAACCATTGGATTCATATTGAACAAAGTAGCTTCCCGCCAAGCCCCGACCTCCAAGACTTCCAGAATTATCGGTGAACAAAGATTCGATTGCTATTGACAGACATTGTTGGCAGCCAACAAGGGTTATATCTCCCCAGCACTGAGCCAGAGCCAAAATGGGATGCCCCGACGAATCTATAATTGAACGAGAAGCAAATCGATTCGCTGCAGATCCAGATACAATATGAGATGATAAATTTGACAAAAGCTGCTGAGCAGCCGCGAGAAAGACATCAGGGTCGGCGGAGACTTTGTTGGGATTTGTCAAATTCACCACAAAAGTATTCACTTCTCCGATAAAGTTATAGTTTTCAAAATGTAAGAAGCAGAAATTTTCCTGAACCCTGCTACCAATACTAGTCCCACAAACCTGTAGAACATCAATCTTTGCTTGCTCTGAACAATTGTAACATTCATTGACCGTTGAGTTCCCAATGCATTGGAGGAGGGCATATACTTGATCAGGACTTTGGCCATATTCACTACTATTAAACCTTCTTAGGGACGCGTCTACATGAAGGATACTCAGCGCTATATTCAAATTGCTCACATACTTACTGCCTTCTGACATATTGGTGGTGTTGCAGCGAGGAGCCGGCCACGACACTTCGTCTGTACTGCTGCAAATGTGTATATGAAGATAAAATAGGGAAATCAACATAACCAGGAAAGACCATGAATGCTTTTCGTGGAAGCTCGTCATCTTTTTCTTCACTGAAGGCAGGAGGGGGCGTTTTTTACGCTAAAATCCCAAGGGATCTCACCAATAAGCATAATTAATTAACTGAATAAGATGGAACGCTCACCCCTTGCAGCCACTGCCGCACCCGCAGCTCGAGCCACACCCACAATTTCCTCCACATCACGACATTTTTGCAGAGCAGAAAGAGTTGAAGTCTCACCAAACAAAGATCTAAGAACTAAAGAGCAGACAGAGAAACTCTAAAACCCTCACAGAAGCAAATCCCAACACAGATGAGATAGGAAAAGATGAGGCAGGAGTTGGCACAGTAAAACGAAAATTAAAAATTATTTAATTGAGAAGACCCTCGATCACCGTCCACGTGGCCATATAGTTGCCGTATACGCAAATTGTACGTCAATGTCACCCTTAGCTTCCAGAGAGAGGCTAGCCTCCACGTGTCAATGCTTCCCTGCCGAAGCCGGTCGCCCGTGCTTGACTCTGTTAAAGTCAAGATGAAGCAGTAGGCGTGTAGCCGGTCGCCCGCGCTTGACTCTGTTAAAGTCAAGATGAACTAGTAGGCGTGTAGCCGGTCGCCCGCGGTTGAATCTGACTTTTGTGTTTCTATCATTGACTTAATGACAGCGCTCCTGGTCCCTTGTAAAATAAAATGCAGTTGTCTATAACGCGACTTTTTGAAAGCTTTTCCGGTGGGTTTTTCAGGTCAAAATCCGGCAGCAATTTATTGGAATGGCAAGTTTGATAGCTAGTTTATGCACAATCAAAGTGTTTCAGAGGTTTCTCAGGGTGCTGAATCCAAATATGCAGTTAAAAAACCATTTTAACTGCAACAAATCAAGATTTAACCTCAATTTCTTTCACCGGATTCCGTCACCGAAATCTCTAAAAAATTACATTATAAACAACTCCAAATAAAATAACCATGCCCGCTGAAGCTTGATTAAAAACAGTTGTGCTCTCGTCAGCGAAAATTGACTGAACACGTTTTCTCTTTTGAAAAGTATCGTACCATGCATTTTTGTCAAAATTCTAAAGATTTTAATATCATAAATTATTTTAAATAATAAAAAAAACATAAAAGTATATTAATATTTACATTTAATTAAATTTTGTTTTATATTAATATTTTTTTTCCAAAAACAAATTCATAAAAACTCAATAATTTTTTTCACATACATAAAAATATATATATTTTATATATACATATTTTTTCGTGTGTATTTTTTAAAGATCTATCTAATGACAAAAAATTATCAAAAAATATAAACGGCTAGTTCTTACTTTTTGTATCATCAGATTAATAAAAATAACCTGAAAGCACGTGTCATAATTTTTAACTGCTAATTTCATAGTTTCATGAAAGCAAGGTGGATCCCTTGTCCCAAATTGGGTAGACACCTCCTGGTTTGTGGGACAAGGGATCCACCTTGTGATGTCCTCAGTGATTGTAAATATTTAATTATCGCAGTTAAACAAACTAGATATTACTATTTAAATTTATACATTTAAGATTTTGATTAAGTTATGCATAAAGCAAATGTTTGGGTGATAACAAATCTTCTAACTCTCACATGTCAAGTAGTTAGGATAGGCAATTACCTATCCCTAACTACTTCCTTGAAGATTTATTCTCCAAGAAGAAATCAAGAGGTTATTGGTACCTGAGATGAAGAAAGGAGATGTTTCTGTGTTGATATGTCAGACGGGTCCAGGAGCTAGCTAAGTCTGGTTAAGACTAGATAGTTGTGAAGAGCTAGCTAAGTCTGGTTAAGACCAGATAGTTGTGAAATGATAAGACTGGGGGGAGACGCTAAGTCTGGTTAAGACCAGATAGCTGTGAAATGATAAGACTAGGGGAGACTTATGATAAGACTAGGGGGGAGACTTTAACCTGAAACCGAGTCTCATGGTTGGGAGGAAACTTGTCAACTTATAGTTGAAACTTGGTCCAAGAGGACAACTTTAAATTCTACAGAACCATATAAGTATTTATATCTTGGAACATGAAACATACTATTAAAAATAAAAATCTGAATTTTGTTTGAAAGAAATAGATGAGTTATTTCAGCAATGTCCAAAGTTTGTCTTTAGAAGTATTTTGGCATATTAGTTGTCTAGCAGGATGTGCAAACTTTAAAGAAAAACTACAGTGGAAAAACTATAAAAGAGATTGGAATTTATTATATATAAATCTTTATGAACGGAAGTTAGAAAAGCAAGAAACTCTGTAAATAATGAAACTGTTAAAAAACCTTCCTAGGAAAAGAATTCTTAGTTCTAGAAAGGAAACAGTATTATTGCAGACATTCCAGATAGGAAAATCACTGTTGTAGGGTTTCCACACACATTCCAGATAGGAAAATCACTATTGTAGGGTTTCCACACTTTCATACCCTTTAGCTATTAAAAACAAGTGGAACCAATAGATTGAATTCTACGGCCAATCAGCCTTAATGAGTTCATTCAAAAAGAAAACCCGAAATACATTCACCTTAAGAAATAAGGCAAAAAAAGAATTTATTACAAATACCATGCGGAAATTAACGTAGAGAAATAGAAATATAACCCAGATATGTATGAAACTGCTGGAAAAGAAGAGTAACATGTCCATGTTGTAGCAATAACAGAGGAAAACACATAAAACAAATTCTTGTTGAGGCATGGGTAGACCCCAAATGCATAGTAGAATAAATGTGAAATTGGCAACGAAACATATAATAATCTTGCTTAAAATACCAAAACCTTAAAAATTTGTTAACTGATTAATGCCCTCATAATACCAGAGAAGGTCGAACCAACTCGGAATGAAAACCTTATAATAACTTTGGAAAACATAGACCTGTGCTGAGTAAGAATTTCGATATCCTTCCAAATACGCATAAATAGATAATAATCAAGAATGCAAGTTACAAAGGTTTAGCGTAATAAAGTTCTGATCAAATCAGGAAAGCCGGATTACAAAAATCATCCATCCACAACTGCCATAAGTTAAATTACAACATGGTTTCAAGGGAAAACTAGCAACCCATCTCAGGATTGCATACCCAAAACTTAAATTTAAACAAAATGACGACTTTATGAGCAGAGCCGAGAAATATAGTGCCCTGGGAATCCATACTCTAGAATTCAGAAAATGTATAGACAACCACTGACAAGTTCTACGAATAGTTCAAGGATTAAACAACAAGTTAGCAAAGTTAAGCCAATGAAACCCTTAAGACTCTAAACCCTTCGTACCAAGAAATTTGCAGATAATCTTTCACTTTACCCAGAGTTTGGATGGGGCATTGAGACTGCAAATTTGTGGACCAGCACAGGGAAGTAAGGTCTCGACCCGGAATGATGATTCTCCTACTACTAGAAGCCTTTAGCTAAACCTAACCGAAACAATAAGCATTGTTAATTAAAAAGGTAGAGCTAACAAATTTCAGTTGCAAAATGAAAATACTAAAGAAGAAATAGACATCTCATTACCTGGACGGGTATGCTGTGTGAAATTCTTTCAAAGAAGAAGCACCGGGGTCGTCTCGGTGAACTAACCACCCAACAAGCAGTCACGACGAAACTACGACAGAGCAAGGGAGGTAACATCAGCAGCATGAAGAAGCAAAGGTGAACCAAAGAGAAACCTCGAAGCCATGACCTGGAATCAGGCAGCGCTGCTAGACAAAGAGAGAAATGCCAAAATTGCCCAAGGATACGTCGGACAAAGAAATTAAGTAAAATACTCTTAGCCATCCAATGGAGTTGAGCCGTAGAGGACCGTCGATAAGGCAACCATACTGAGAAGGTGATGAACAACTGGAAAGCAACCAGAATCGTCCAAAAGTCTGCTCCCGTCATCTCTTGGGGGTGGGAATCCAAGGTTCAATGTGCTAGGTTATAGAATCATTAAATTTAAATCATGTGAAATATGTATACCATTATTACAACAAATATATATATATATATATATATATATATATATATAATATATATATATATTATATAGATATAGATATATAGATAATATGCGTAGAATGTGTGTTAAGTAGTAATATTACATGTGGCCATATAATAACCTGGTCATTAATACTTTATAGATGTATGAAATCAAAATTTTGTTTATGTTTTATCATTGTATTGTGGTAATTATTGTTTTTATTAAGAGATGTGACAAGTGGTATTAAAGCGCTTAGGTTGCAAAACTGAGACCTTTGGAACAAAAGAATAACTGTTTTTGTGATGTGCACAGAGACAAAAAGAGGAAAAAGACAAGAGAAGGAAAAGCAACCAGCATGAGGAGGACCAGGCTTACACCACACAGACCCATAACAAGAACGAGACCAACATCCTTTCCAAAAGTCAATCCAGAGGTATTGGTACAATTGGGAGAGGAGTCGCGTAATACCAACACTACCATTTTCAAAATTGTGCAAGAATTAAAAGACGAAATGGTTAGGTTGCAAGCGGATAACGAAAGACTAATGCAAGAACAGGAGAAAATTATGAAAATTTTGTCTGATAGGCAGAATCAAGAACAACCGATTCCTAGTCCTAAACATGGAAACGTGTCCGAAGAGAAGGAATTCAGAAAAGAAAACTCGAACAAAAAAGGGGCAAAGAAAACTGAGAAGAGGAATCTGATAATGTATCAGAACACAAAAAGCAAAACAGAAAATTGAGTTGCAAGGTGAGTTTCGAAAGATCAAGCCTCCCCTCTTTGATGGTGAACAAGAGGAAGTTGCTGAAGCCTGGCTTATCAATATGAATAAGTATTTCCAGTTGTATGAATATGATCATAATTTGAAGGCTCTCTTAGTCATTTATCAGTTGCAAGGAAAGACCACCTTGTGGTGGGAGGAGGTGAAGACGGTGTGTGGATTTAGTGAGCAGAGTGTAACTTGGGAAAAGTTTCAAAGGTATTTTAAGGAAAAATACTTAACTGGAATATTTTACGATGAGAAGGCGAAAGAGTTTCATGACCTTCAATTGGGTTAGTTGTCTATAGACGAATTCATAACAAAATTCACATCCTTGCTGCGATATGTTCCTTACGAGAAGAGAAAGCAAAAGTGCAGAGATTTACCAGTATTTTGTCATTATTTATGAAGGAGCGTCTTGGATTTGACAATGTGAAGACCATGGATGAGGTTATAGGAAAAGCTCGTCTATGTTATCAGCATAATAGACCAAAGGGTGATGGAGGAAAGAAGTGGTCTGATAAAAAGGGAATTAAGTTTGTCTTTGGTAGCAAAGGAAATAAGACTGCTATCAGCAAGGGACCCCATAAAGGTCAATTAGACATAAATATGAACAGAAACTAGCCCAGATTCAAATTTCCAAGTGAGTCTAAAACAAATGAACAATCTGGAAAAATTGAAGTGGAGATAGCAGCTAGACCCCGAGTGCAATGCTCGTGATGTGGAAGGCCACATTATGTTAAAAATTGTCCATACCGCAAGGGAATAGATCAAGTGGTAAAGATTCAAGAAGCATTGGTTGTGGGGAAAGTAGCAAGGAATATTCCTAAAATCAATGTTGCCCTCAAAGATGATCAAGCAAAATAACAACCAACAATGGTGGGATTTGAAGGTAAGATCTTCGACCAAACTATATCTATTTTAATTGATCCAAGAGCTACTTTGAGTTATATAAGTCCAAAAGTGGTTAAGCAATGTCATTTACAATTTGTTAAATTTAAAAACCTTTGGCTAGTACAACTCGCCACAGGAGAGAAAAGAAGGATGTTGGCTAAAGTCAGCAATTGCCCTCTGAAACTAGCAGGTTAGACTATTATGGAAAATTTGAATGTCTTACCATTAGGGTCATATGACATTCTAATAGGAATGGAGTGGTTGGACAAGCATTGGTCCCTCATTAATTGTAAAGACAAAAATATTAATTACATAGATGAAGAGGGTACGAGACAAGAAATTTAGGGTATACGAAGACCACTGAAAATAAGACTTGTAACAACCTCCCAATTAGAAAAATGCATTCGGAAGGGATCCCAAATTTATGCTATACAGGTGGGGTATATCAATTCAACAGAAAAATTGGGTACTTTAGAAAATATACCTGTGGTACAAGAGTTTCTAGACGTATTTCCAGAGGAGATTCCGGGACTCCCTCCAAAGAGGAATATAGACTTCACCATTGTGTTGATTCTTGGAGTTGCCCCAGTATCCTGAGCCCCTTATCGCATGAGCGTACCAGAACTCACTAAATTGAAAATGCAGTTACAAGAACTGCTTGGTAAAAACTATATACGCCCAAGTGTCTCACCTTGGGGAGCCCCTGTACTCTTTGTTAAGAAGAAGGACAAGACCTTACAGATGTGCATGGACTATCAATAGCTAAACAAACTGATAGTTAAGAATAAATACCCTTTGCCTCGTATTGATGAATTGTTTGACCAGGTAAAGGGAGCGATTTTATTTTCGAAGATTGATCTTCGTTTAGGGTACCGTCGAATTAGAATAAAGGAAGAATATATAGCCAAAACAATCTTTAGAACTCACTATGGGCGTTACGAGTTCATTGTGTTACCGTTTGGGTTAACTAACGCTCCAACAACTTTTATATGTTTAATGAACAACGTTTTTCATCAATATTTGAATAAATTTGTACTAATCTTTATTGTTGATATATTGGTTTATTCCCGAAATATAGAGGAGCATAAGGAACATCTACAAATTGTTCTACAAACCCTGAGGGAGCATTAGTTGTACGCCAAGTACATAAAATGTGATTTCTTTAAGGAACAAATTCAATATTTAGGACATATCATTACCAATGGGAGGATAACTGTGGACCAAGAGAAAATCAAAACCATCATGGAATGGCTCGTACCAAAGAATGTAGCTGATATAAGATCATTCATGGGTTTGGTTGGGTACTATAGGAGGTTTGTTGAAGGTTTTTCTAGGGTGGCATACCCCATTACCTCTTTGCAAAAGAAAGGAAAAATATTCACTTGGACCATGGACTGTCAAAAAAGTTTTGACTAGCTCAAGCACTTACTTACTACTACACCTATTCTGAGTATTGCAGACCCAAATAAAGAATACATTGTATGTACAAATGCCAGCAAGGAAGGAGTAGGTGGCGTGCTAATGCAAGAAGGCAGAGTTGTATCTTATGAGTCTCAGAAATTTAAGGAGCATGAACAAAAGTATTCAGCTTACGACATGGAGCTGGCGGCAGTAATCCACGCAGTAAAAATGTGGCGTCATTATTTGTTGGGTAAGAAGTTTTTATTAATGACAGATCATCATAGTTTAACTAACTATTTCAAGTAGCCTACTATGAATGCTAGGCAAGCTTGTTGGATTGATTTCCTGAGTGAATTTGACTTTGACATCAAACACATAAAAGGAAAAGAAAATCGAGTCGCGGATGTCTTAAGTAGAAAGGTGAACTGCATTTATGAAATTTCTTTTAGTGAGGTACATACCACTTTTAAAGAACAGAACAAAGGAGCAGCAATACAAGATCCTGAATACAAGATGTTATGGCAGCAAGAAAAAATTCCAAACAACAAAAAACAACAGTTGGGATATGAGGTAAATCAAGAAGGAATGTTGATTTACAAAGGAAGAATGTATATGCCAAACCAAAAAGATATTAAACAATTAATTTTAGACAAATACCATAAAATTCCTTGTGTTATCCATCCCGAATATGAAAAGTTAATCATTGCACTCAGAAAAGAATATTGTTGGCCGGGTATGAAGAAAGAGGTGGCTGAATATTTGGCTTGCTGTTTGGAGTGTCAAAAAGTGAAAGCAGAACACTAGAACCCAACTAGACTACTCCACCCATTGCCCATACTAGAATGGAAATGGGAAAATACTTCCATTGGTTTTATTAAAGGACTACCTAAGTCTAAAAAGCAGAATGACTCAATAATGGTGGTGGTAGATAAGTTAAGCAAGTCTTCTCACTTCATACCAGTACAGTCTATTTTTAAGGTTGTTCAAATTGTTAACATATTTATGAAAACTATTTTTAGACTACACGAAATACCAAAGGTTATAATTTTTGACTGTGATGTAAAATTCACATCAGCCTTTTGGAAAGCCTTATTTGGAGGTTTCGACACACAACTGCATTTTAGCACTGCCTATCATCCTTAAATATATGGCAAAACTGAGCGGGTGAATCAGATAGTAGAAGACACGTTGCAGAATTATGTAATTCAACAACCTTCTAAGTGGGAGGATTATATACATTTAGTGGAGTTTGCTTACAATAAAAGTTATCATACATCCTTGCAAATGAGTTTGTTTGAAGTATTATACAGACGCAGGTGTAGGACACCATCAATTTGGAGCGGACCGGAGGATAAGTTAATGTTGGGACCTGACATGTTAAAGAGATGGAAGACATGGTTAAAAAGGTGCGCTCCAATTAAAGACTTCTCAGGATCGATAGAAAAAAATTGCTGACCGAAAGAGAAGTTTTCGGGAGTTTTAAGTCAAGGATCATGTTTATGTTCGTATACGAGCTAAGAAGAGTACTTCGCATTGGGGTGGGTGTGCTAAATTATCACCCCGATTTTGCTATCCTTTCCAAATCCTGGCCCGAATTGGACTTATGGATTATCAACTTGCTTTTCCAAGCCACATACCTGTGCATAATGTTTTTCATGTTTCTGTATTAAAAAAGTATAGTTATGATTCCAACCATATAATAAATTGGCAGGATATACAAGTAAGTAGATTATTTATAAAGCATTATAAATAATTACCAAGATAGAATGTCAAAGAAAAGGGCTCACTAAATTTCTTTTATCATGTGTAGGTCGAACCGGAAGGCAAATTCTTGGTCGAACCCCTAGGTATACTTGATCAAAGAGAAGTAATGTTTCGGAGATGAGTTATCACCCATGTTAAAGTGTAATGGCAGCACTTTGGGCCAAAGGAGGCTACCTGGGAGAATGAACAGGTCATGAAGGAGACCTTTCCAAATATTTTTTTAGCATAGAAACATCAAGACAATGTTTAATATTAGGGAGGGAAGATGTGATGTCCCTAGTAATTGTAAATATTTAATTATCGCAGCTAAACAAACTGGATATTACTATTTAAATTTACACATTTAAGATTTTGATTAAGTTATGCATAAAGCAAATGTTCGGGTGATAACAAATCTTGTAACTCTCACATGTCAAGTAGTTAGGATAGGCAGTTACCTATCCGTAACTACTTCCTTGAAGATTTATTCTCTAGGAAGAAATCAAGTGGGTATCGATACCTAAGATGAAGAAAGGAGATGTTTCCGTGCTGATGTTTCAGACGGGTCCATGAGCTAAGTCTGGTAAAGACCAAATAGCTATGAAATGATAATATTGTTAGCTTTAAAGGAAAGCATTTGTCATGTGAGCAACAACTCGAGGGAAGACCTTGGCTTGAAATAAAGTCTCATGGTTGGGAGGAAACTTGTCAACTTATAGTTGAAACTTGGTCCAAGAGGACAACAACAAATTATACAGAACTAGATAAGTATTTATATCGTGGAAGATGAAACATGTTGTTAAAAATAAAAATTTGAATCCTGTTTGAAAGAAATAGATGAGTTATTTAGCAAAGTCCAAAGTTTGTGTTTAGAAGTATTTTGGCATATTCGATGTCTAGCAGGATGTGCAAACTTTAAATAAAAACCACAGTGGAGAAAAAGTAAAAGAGCTTGGAATTTATTATATATAAATATTTATGAATGGAAGTTAGAAAAGCAAGAAACTCTCTGTAAATAATGAAACTATTAGAAAACCTTCCTAGCAAAATAATTCTCAGTTCTAGAAAGGAAACAGTGTTATTGCAGACATTCCAGATAGGAAAATTACTATTGTAGGGGTTCCACACTTTCATACCCTTTAGCTATTAAAAAAAAGCAGAACCAGTAGATTTAATTCTGTGGCCAATCAAGATTAATGAGTTCATTCAAAAAGAAAACCCGAAATAAATTCAACTTAAGAAATAACGCAGAAAAGGAATTTATTGCAAATACCATGCAGAAATTAACACAGAGAAATAGAAATATAACCTAGACATGTATGAAACTGCTGGAAAATAAGACTAACATGTCCATGTTGTAGCACTAATAGAGGAAAATGCATAAAACAAATTCTTGTTAAGGCATGGGTAAACCCCAACTACGTAGCAGAATGAATGCGGAATTGGCAACGAAACATATAATAATCTTGCGTAAAATACCAAAACCTTAAAAATTAGTTAACTGATTAATGCCCTCGTAATACCAGAGAAGGTCAAGCCAACTCGAAATGAAAACCTTATAAGAACTTTGAAAAACATAAACCTATGCTGAGTAATAATTTCAATATCCTTCCAAATACGCATAAATAGATAATAATCAAGCATGCAAGGTAAAAAGGTTCAACATAATAAAGTTCTAATCAAATAAGGAAAGCATGATTACAAAAATCATCTATCTACAACTGCCATAAGTTAAATTACAACATGATTTCAATGGAAAACTAGCAACCCATCTCGGCATTGCATACCCAAAACTTAAATTTAAACAAACGAAGGCTTTATGAGTAGAGCCGAGAAATGTAGTGCCCTGGGCATCTATACTCTAGAATTCAGAAAATGTATAGACAACAAATGACAAGTTATACGGACAATTCAAATATTAAACAACAAGGTGGCAAAGTTAAGCCAATGAAACCCTCAAGGCTGTAAACCCTTCATACCAAGAAATTCCCAGATAATCTTTCACTTTACCCAGAGTTTAGATGGGGCATTGAGACTACAAATCCACAAACTGACACAGGGAGGTAGGGTCTCGACCCAGAATGATCATTCTCCTACTGCTGGAAGCCTTCGACAAAACCAAACCAAAACAATAAGCATTGCTAATTAAAAAGGAAGAGGTAACAAATGTCAGTTGCAAAACGAAAATACTAAAGAACAAACAAACATCTCATTACCTAGATGGGTATGTTATGTGAAATTATTCCAAGTAAGAAGCACCAGGGTCGTCTTGGTGAACTAACCACACAGCAAGTAGTCACGACAAAACTATAACATAGCAAGGGAGGTATCGTCAACAACATGAAGAAGAAAAGGTGAACCTTTGAGAAACCACGAAGCAATGACCTAGAACCGGGTAGCTCTACCAGACAAAGAGAGAAATGCCAAAATTGCCTGAGGATATGTTGGACAAAGGAATTAAGGCAAATACTCTTAGTCGTCCAATGGACTTGAGCCGTAGAGGACTGTCGATGGGGCGACCATACCGAGAAGATGATGAATAGCTGGAAAGCAACTGAAATCGTCCAAAAGTCTGCTCCCGCCATCTCTTGGGGGAGGGAATCCAAGGTTCAATGTGTTAAGTTTTAGAATCATTAAACTTAAATCATGTGAAATATGTATATCATTATTACAACATATATATATATATATATATATAATATATTATATATATATATATTATATATTATATATATATATATATATATAATATATATATATATATTATATATATATATTATATATATATATTACTTGTAATATGCGTAAGAATGTGTGTTAAGCAGTAATATTACATGTGGTCATATAAAATAATCTAGTCATTAATACTTTATAGATAAAATGAAATCAAAAATTTTGTTATGTTTATCATTGTACTGTGGTAATTATTGTTTTTATTAAGAGATGTGACACACTTCCTAAATAGTGATTTAACTGCTAAGTCTATAAAACACATACATACTCTACCCCTCAGTTTTGAAATATTATATATTATATATATATATATATATATATACTATATATATATTATATAATCAATTTTATTATAAAAATATTAAACCTACGAAAAATTAACATATTAAAATAATAAATATATTAATATTTAAATTTAATTTAAAAAATATATAAAAATTATTATTTAAAAATAAATAAATAAAATATTTAGTACAATATTGGGTTAAGTTTCTCTTTCTACATTTATCCACGGAATTGGTTTCAAGACTATTGTATATGCATTTCAAGGCAATAATAATCTAGATAACTTTTGGAGTATTTTACTTTCAAGTCAATAACAATCTAGATATCTTTTTGAGTATTTTATTTTAAGATATTTACACTAATTTTCAAAATTTGTAAATTAATAAAACCTTTTTCAATATAATATGAGGGGATAATAAGTTAGGTAAGAAAACTAATAAAACTTTCTGAATATAATATGAGGGGATAATAAGTTACTTAAGGGTGCGACTTAGTGTGGATCTTCTAAGTATTTCTTTAGGATAATGTTTCAATGTTCTTTTAGGATAATGCATTTTAAGTCACAATATTTTTTTAGGATAATGTTTTAATGTTCCTCTAGGATAATGTATTTTAAGCCACAATTTTTCTTTAGGATAATGTTTCAATGTTTCTTTAGGATAATGCATTTTAAGCCACAATAGATAAAATCAAATCGAGAAGTCTAAAAATAGATTTGAATAAAAATGATAATTTTGTGTTAGTATCTTTATAGAATCTAATTTTTCATAGTAATTTTCTTCTAAGTATTTCTTTAGGATAATAAGTTACGTAAGGGTGCGACTTAGTGTGGATCTTCTAAGTATTTCTTTAGGATAATGTTTCAATGTTCCTCTAGGATAATGCATTTTAAGCCACAATATTTCTTTAGGATAATGTTTCAATGCTCCTCTAGGATAATGCATTTTAAGCCACAATATTTATTTAGGATAATTTTTCAATGTTCCTTTAGGATAATGCATTTTAAGCCACAATAGATAAAATCAAATCAAGAAGCCTAAAACTAGATTTGAATAAAAATGATAATTTTGTGTTAGTATCTTTATAGAATCTAATTTTTCATAGTAATGAAGATATTTTAGGTTAGTTTCATATTTTTTATGTCTAATTTTTGTTGATGATGTTTACATCCCTTTTGCTACTAGCACTTGTGTTTACATTGTTGTAAGTGTAACGATGTCTTGTTTTAACATATCTTTTTTGATTTTAGAATTTTTTTTTCATTTTCTTTATAATGATCATGGGTGCAAATATGAAGCTTGTTTACATTGTTTGGTAAGTATGGGGATTTGAAGTGAAGAAAAGAATCTCGATTGAGTTATTTGAGGGCTTACATATTGTTTGATCAATCAATAAGACAAACCCTCAATCGAGCTCCTATATAACCCAAGGTTATCTGGGATCTCGATCAAGCTAAGGGCTCGATTGAGCTAAAAGCTTTATCAAGCATTGTTTTCAAGTTTCCCGCCAATAGAACTTGGGTGTTGTGTATTAATAAAGAGGCTCATTCAAGCCCTTGTTTAACCATGTCAAAGGCTCAACCAAGGGTTTGTCAAACCCTTGATCGAGCTATTTCAAATTTTACATTAAGCCCTCGATTGATCTTTTTAAGTAGTTGATTGAGTTGTTGGAGGTCTAAAGAACAAAGTTTTAGCTCCCCTTCTTCCAAACTCTTTACAACACCATCTTGTAGCTTGACGGACTTAAGACAATATTTATCCTTAGGTAGCGGAGTTGATCATGTTGGATTGGTGAAGGAACCCTCTATTCAATGGCATATGAGTTTGACATTTTTAAAAATGTTATGTTTGAAATTATTTGGACAATTTCAAAGGGGCTAAATGAAAAATCAATAACATAAAATATACAAAACAAAAAAAAATCAAAAAATACCACCATCTTCATTTATGAGTCCTCTTCAAAAGAGTACAGTTTGTTTTTTAATTTGTTTAAATAATAGAAAATCTGTATGTGAACTCATGTGTATAAAAAATGCAGTTCAAATATTAATTTGCCAACTTCAAAAATTAATAAAAAATATACTTTTTCATAAAAAAAATAAAGTTTCAATATGCATAACTTAATTCTCTCTGTGTAGATCACACACACACACATATATATTAAAAGTTATACAATTTAGACTAAGTTATTGCACATGAACACACGCATACATGTTAAGATGTGCGAAAAATTACAAGGACAAGCATTTAATTTAATAGAAAATTGACATATTATATCACAACGATTTTTTTTTGCTAGAAATATCATTAGGACAACAACATAATTCTCCACAAATTGTCTTTTAACTCCAAATCAAAATTTGCAAAGCTTATATGAATTTTGAGGGCTTCAATTCGAAAAAAGAATAGACTTTTGAAATTTCAATACCATATTTGGTCCAAAAGTGTAAATCATATTCACATTTCCACCCTTCCCTGTCATGGTTGGTCCTATGCTTCCTTAGATCCTTGTCAACAATTCTTGTTCACTTCTTCTATAGTCATTACAAGTACTAATTATATCACCAAGTACATTCATATTTGGGCTCTTATACCATATGATTCATAAATGCTAGGCACATAATCTATCCACTTCATCAATACACAACCTTATCCAATTTCCATAATCCACAATTCCTATAACGATTCTTCTTGAATAAGGGTACAAACACCACTTGTTAAAGAAATCAAAAGCCAATCGATAATCAACATACATTAGTCATTTTAAACAATACTAAAAGAGAAAGTTGAGTTAGGCTTGTCCTCTGACTAAACTCATTTCTAGATATCATCGAGCTCATGCACTAAAATCAAAGGCCAGGGTAAGAATTCAAATTCTAACTGTGAAACTCATAAAAGATTGTGCAAATAACCTGAACCATAAATTCCATTGCATAGAAAAAGAAACATTAATACAAGGTAAGAATTCAAATTCTAAGCGTGAAACTCATAAAAGAATGTGCAAAGAACCTAAGCCATAAATTCCATTGCATCGAAAAAGAAACATTAATACAAATTAATATTTTCTATGCTAAACTTGCACTCAACCATAAATTCCAAAAATCATTCCCCTTCAAGGATGAGTAGCCAATTTTGAAATTCTTGTCCACTAGATGTGGCATACCACCCACCTATGGCCTTAGGAAACCCACATGCCACCTTCTCTTAGAGTTGCATGCCGAGTTTAAATTATATGATGTTCATGTGCACATAAGGAGACCATATGGCTCCTAAAATTCCATTGCAAGCTTAGAGATCAATAAAATTGATTTTGGTTGTAATTAGTAAAGGAATCTATTCAAAATGACTATAATAGTATACTAATTTAAAATCAATATATTATAAAATCCTTGAGGAAATGCAACAACTCAGTGATGGTAGTCACGGATTTTAATGGATGAAAAGAGGAAAATAGAGTCATTAGAGTAATTATTTTATTCATAGGGAGTAAAATTATGAAGAAAATCCCCAACACTACAACTATGAATGAATTTCCAACTCAATAATGAAACACAATAGTCATTTAAGTAACAAAGGAACCATTTAAAACTTATAAGCAAAAAAACATTAAAGCAATACAAAAATTCACCACACAAAAGCTCAATATTTACCTTGAAAATCCAAAAGAAAAAATTGATATTCAATTGGCTTTGGCTAGTCTCTATATTTCTTCATAATGTGTAGGTTATTGTACCTCTAGTTTCTTGAGTCCATTCTCAATCTATACCTTGAATTTAGATAGAAATTCCTTTCACTTTCAACCAAAAAAACCATTATTTTATTGAGGTGCAAAAGTAAATAGGAAAATAGCTCAATTGAGGTTAAGTTATAAGGTGAGGCATCCCTAACTCATCAACTTCCCTAAATTTAGAATCGGCTTCTCCTCCTTGTCTTTATATATATATATATGTGTGTGTGTGTGTGTGTGTGTGTGTGTGTGTGTGTTATTTCATGTCCTCTTTTGTTTTAACACCACTTATCTTTTCTTTTCTTTAATTTTTTTCCCTCATTTACTTCTTTTAAAGAGAATATTAAGTTATTGTAAACATATACACTGTTTGAGATGATATGGGATTCTTCACACTATTGACCCTATCTCCTATCTTATTCATAACCTCAAATATCAATTATATCAATTTTCATAGAACCTTATTTGATAGCCCGACCCATTGTTATCAAATGTGATGTGATGCACAGTAAGTGGAAAGTACAAAAGACTTCTAGATATCAATGAAAACTATAACACATAATATTGAAGAATAAATGGTTATATGTTGAGGAGTAAGTGGAAACGACAAAACCCCCTGAGGTAGCTCACATTGCAAATATGTGTTATGGAAAGTTATGTGAGTGATGAAAGACCCATGTTCAATCCTTGGAATAAGTAATTTATGTGTCATTTATGAGGGTATGGCAGTTAGATCTATAATCTAGAGGTTATAATGGTAGTGGTCGAACTTGACTCTATATCATACTAGTACGAGCTCAACATCTTAGAGGTTATAATGGTAGTGGTCAAAATTGACTCCAAATTACCCTTCCACTTTCAATATGGGTTTAATCATAAAAAATATGTGGAGGGTTGTATCTGGATATGGCATATGGTCAAATATCATTAAGGATAAATACATGTATGGATGATATTTCACCACATGGGTAAACAATGGTGCTAGAAAAAATCAAAGGCGTCATACATCTGGAGAAGTATGCTACAAGTCCTACAATACCTTACATGTACACTGGGAGGTCAGTGATGAATCCAAGATCAAGATAGGCCTAGATGCTATAAATGGTATGATCGAAAATCATTCTTTATTTGCCCATATTCTTAATCACGTCCATGGAAAAGATATTTATTTTCCTAATCAAAATTTTCAATGAAGACCCTATTATATGGATCAGCATGCATGGTATAGGGCATGGGAATTAGAGTTGCTAGTTGTATATGCAGGCGAATGGGAAAATTATATGACAAATGTTTGAAATGCAGGTATCCCTCTCAGTGAATAAGAGGATCACATGTCACAGGGTGGCATTCTAAAAAAGGGTCATTCGATGGTAAAAGACATATATATCAGTCTGCCCAAGAAGGTGAGAGAACACTTTTTCCTAAATATTTTCAGGTCCTATGGAAGTGGGATCTTCCTTCCTAATAAAATCAAATGCTTTAGTTGGTTGTATATCATGACTGTATACTGACATGGAAAAACCTTCAACGACGAGGATATTTTGGGCTTGGGATATATCCCCTGTGCATGAGGGGATCGGAAGACATAACACATTTGTTTCTCCATTGTCCATATGCGACAGCACTATGGGATGGGATCTTGGATAATTACAACATTGCACCTATGGGACATTTTCAGACACTATATGCTTGCCTACGGTCATTAATCAAAAAATACCTCAGACACAGAGCTCTACCTTTGTATATCTTCTGGTCCATATGGCGTAGCCACAATGCAATTGCATTTGAATAGTAAGGACCAGTGATTCGGGAGGACATCACAAAGCGAGTGGCTTTTTACAATGAAATAGGACCGATGAAGGAGAGAAACTATTACAAAAAATGCAAAAAGAGAGACACATGGCAAGTATACCTTGTGGGTTTTTATGACTGAGCATGTTCTAGGAGAGAGTGCGGATGTGGTGCAGCCATATTTATTGAACCAAACAAATTCTTCCACTTTTGGTGGGAAGGAGGAAAGGTTACTAATAGTAAAGTTGAGGTCATTTCTCTATGGCGAGTTTTGGTTGCAGTTAAATGACTAGGTATAGAGGAGATTCAAATACATGGCGATGCTAAGGGCATCATAGAATGGGTGAAGGGATACAATAATTTCATACCACCCATTTTAACTAACTGGATGAATCACATTAGAACTCTGGTAAATACCTTAAAACAAGTAAGTTTTGACCACATATACAGGGAACAAAACATGATAGCAGATTTACTTTCAAAATGAGGAATAGCAAGGGACTCAAGTAAGTTCTATTTCTTTGTTTTCGAATAGGGAGCCATGATCAATGCTTTTGGCATTAATTATTCATAGAGGCATGGGGATAGCGTCATAAGGCATGTATCTTTATTCCCAGTGAAATAATAGCAATAGAACGCCCAAAAAGATGACATGCAGGGATATCTATTAATTATTTTTGACATAGGTAGTATTACATCCGAGATATGAACAGTAAATAGACTATAAGAACCACAATGCAACAAATATTAGATTTCTCAATGAAAATTTGTTTTGATGTAAAAGATGACTAAAAAACAGAAAACAAAAACAATATAATATATACTATCTTTCTTTTTTATATATATATATTTTTGTTTAAGTCAGCTTTTTGTATTAAGAAAATAAAACATATTTTACAAAAGGTTTGCCCGGGCAGACAAGAGCCCGAGGCTCAGCTAGGAACATGACAACTTGACCAAAGGACCTCCTACAGAACCCCAAAGAAAAACAGGCAGCCGGAAAGGATAGACAATCCACCTCGGCCTCGAGGAGTAGACTAGAAGAGAGCAGTGCTAAACAAGAAAACAGCCCGAAGAAACAAAGAAACAAGAGCCCTACTGAGGATCCAACCCAACTTTGGTGGAATCCTCTGTTCGGCCCTTTTTTCCTTTGTTTTTACCAACTTTGACCCAACCAAGATGATCCTGCTGCGTTGGTATGACTTGCAAACTAAGTTGTGCTGACGGAGAGATCTCCTTGTCTGAGTCCGAAGGAGAGGTCTCGTGAGATCTTTTCTGCGAGAGAGGTGGGACAATGGTCTCCTCAGGACCTGTGGAGACTGGATCCTGTGCAAGAGAAGCGTCCATACCGTCCACGTCCACTTCCTCTTCCTCTGAGCTGGAATCAAAATCGTCCATGGGGGGCGGGTCAAAAGGTTTCCAGTTCTTGGATTTCGGCTTAGGAGCGGCATTCTTCTTTTGGGCAGGGATCGCTGGACACGATCTTTGAAGGTGCCCAGGGAGATGGAAATTTCTGCAGCGGAACGTTGTATTCTCGTAATCCAGGGTCTGCGTCTAGTGGAAGTCTCCATATTTGAGAATGATCTGATCTGGAAGTCCTTTACTCATGTCTATTTCTGCGCAGATTCTGGCGAAGGTGTATATGCCTTTTTCCCCTCTAGAAGTACCCGTGGCTAGAAAGCGGCCTAGAGAATTGCCGATTCCTTCAAACACAGCAAAGTGCCATAATGGAGTCGGGAGATTAGGGAGTCTGACCCAGATGGGGAATTTGGTGATGACAGTTGAGGATGGATCGAAGTCTGGGAACCAAGGGGTTAAGAATAGCCCCGCTGAGTCCCAAAACCAGGGACCTTCAGTTAGTGCTTTTTGATAATCCTCTCCGTCAACAAAAACTACAATGAAGAAGCCTTTTGAGCAGAGAAGAACCTTGCAGTTATTGGTCCAGTTCGAGTGAATCCATTTGTAGAGGTCTGTTGTACGTGGCCAAAGCCCATTGAACCTGCAAATAATGCCTAATTCTGCAAACAACTGGAATTGCCTATCCATCGTGGGATGTATTATTTCGATGGAGGGGGTTTCCTCCAGCTTATCCACCAAAAAAGGTTTTGGAGCCTGGGCTGGTGGAGCCGTACTCTTGGACTTCTGAGCATGGACAACATCTTTGTAGGAAAACGCTGCTGCTGAAGAAGACTGTCCAACAGCTCCCCCTCTCAAACGAAGGGAAAGAATGATGGAGGCATTTCTTTGAATGTCATAAAAAGAAAGGGGCAGGTGATCCTCAAGTTGTTTACCTTTGAAGAGGAGCCTTTGAGAAGCAGAGGGAATCCCCAACCTAAAAGCCAGTATTTGCTTGAGGTCCTGCACTTGATCCGAAGAGCTCACCCATTGAAGCAGAGTTTTGCCTGAGAGGAGCACAATTAGGATCTGGAACGAAGCAGAGTGCCCCAGATTTTCCTTTCCTCTGCAAATCTGAGACGGGAGGACTCTGGTGCACACCCAACTTGCTGGGGTCACATCCTGTGTCTGTTTCTTAGATCCCAGAGTAGGGAAGCACTCAGCTTTAATCACTGGAAATGGCTTAAAAGAGGACGGGGCCTCTCTGGATCTTACTGCTCCAAAATCTGCTGGTCCGAGCAGAGGCTGGATGAAGGCTAGACTCTGCGTCTCTCAACAGTCTTCCAGAGCCTTTCCAGAAAATACAATCTGAGCATTGTTTGAAATATGTCCCTTCCGAGAGCCCAACTCTCGACGCAGCATTTCTACAAACACTTGCCACGCAACCTTTCTGCTTTGCCATTTAGCATTTGTTTCGAAGACAAGGATGCCGAGGGTAAACACCATACTAGAAAACGAGGCCTGAAGCGGAGGGAGCCCTTGCGACCTCACAGTACATAGATCGATTCCATAAGTGCCCAAGAAAAAGGCCCTGCGGGGATCTTTGGAGATCTCTGCACTCGAGAAGCAGATCTAGAGGAGAACGCTCCTACCGAAGTCTGCCCACCCGCCTGAAGACAACTTCTCAACAACATGATTGCACGGCTCCCAAATGTGGTTATCCCTGTTGCTGTAGGGTCGAAAGAACTCCCCACACGGATAGGTTTCCTCAAGAAAGCGGGCGTTAAACCCCAACACCCACTGCGTCTGGCTGAGGAACTCTGTTTTCCCGGTGTCTTCGGCATGAACGCGCAACAAGATGCTGCCTAGCTCAGGCCCCCTTCTAAACAGCACCGGGATGCCCTTCCCTACGAGGAATACAAGGCTAGGAGAGAGGGAATCCAGGACGGGGAACGCCATGGCTTGAAGCAGTTCGCCGCAGAGATCTCTTAATCGATATCGGAATTAAGAATGAAGAAATATTTTTTCCCAAAACACCTCATTATCAATTCTTTTAATATTAAAAATATTAAAATAACAAATACAAACCCAACCTCATTTCCAATTCTTTTAAAATTAAAAAAATACAAACCCAACCTCATTACCAATTATTTTAATATTAACCAAAAAAAGAAGAAGCAACAATCACATAAGACTTTTACAATGGAGACATATACCAAACTCAATTTTAGACTCTTAATATTAAAAAAGTGAAGAAAAGCAACAATCACATCAGACTTTTACAATCGAGACATATACCAAACTCAATTTTAGACCGAAGACATATGCCAGACTCACTCCTCAACCGTGATAGCTATCACCCTTCATATTTCAATTTCGACAACCTGCGACGAAATGATAGCGAAACCATGTTTCCTCTATACCTTCGGGCCACAACCTCAGCGCTTTGAAAATCAAATCGCTTTGAAGATTTCAAAGTCCGATTTTGCAGAGCCAACTGAAAATGTAACACAATAGCAAAAGGTTAAGTATTAAAAAAAATTAAAGATGTTTTCCTAAATTCACAATAAAAAATCATAATATTTATTTTAATTATAAATTAGGTATATTTTAATCATTATTTTGTCTATAATAAAAAAATATATTGTTATAATAATTTATTGCATATAATTTGATGGTATTTTATTTATGAAGTAGTTTTGAGGGTTAGTTTAAATGGTCATGTCTCTGTTAGTAAAGCATTTTTTCTATTAAGATGTCATGAGTTCATTTCTCTTGATATTTTCATAGTTAGACTTCGTGGTTGAGCCGACATGAAATGATCCCTTCGGGTTTGTCTGGTACAAATATTTCATGGATGTAATGGTCACCAAACTCCAAAGTCTATGAACCAAAAAAAAAAAGCATACCTTTGAAACATACACTAACTGGTTTCTGTGTGATTTAATCTATGAAAACTATAATAAGTTTTCTTATCATAACTACTTCAAAATCACACAATGTGTAATATCAAAGAATACTTCTCTAGGAAAGAGTACAATACACTGAGACACTCGAAATATTATGATAGAGCCCCCTCTTACCTTCACCAAGGATAAAGGAAAATATTCATAATCTTTCCTCATTATATTTATTCTGGCATATATCTCAAATATTAACGAATCCTTTAACAATAAAAATACCCTAAACCTAATTAATTGCAGTATTTGAGATAAATGAAAATTATGTTTTTTTTAGTTTTACTTCATTATACCCCAAATTACATTTCATTTTTATCTAAATTAAAATATCTTTGAAACCCCATCTTCCCTCCAATTCATAATAAAAATGTCCCTCCTCATCCTTTTGGCTATATCCACCAAATCCACTAAAATATACTTCAATAAAAACCCAGATTTGTTCCCACTTCTACTTAGTAATGGACTACTTATTCACTACAAAGTTTGAATAATTTTTTTTAGTGCAAGCTATTCATTGGTTTATTCAAAGCTACTAAGATGAATGTAATTGTTTTTCATGGATCTATTCCATTTCTTTTTGCATTGGCATTTGTACATAATAGATGTACAATTATATTAATAAAAAAAAAAAATTATTGTGATTACAATAACCATATTATAATTGGATTTAATTATATGTAAATCAAGGTGTTTATATATTATTTGAAAATTTTCATAGAAAGAATATGCATGTGTTTCTATTTTTGGGTGACAATAATAAGATGACTCATTAAGGTGGCCCAAGTGCTTTTCATTTTTATCTTAATTTATCTTAATCGAGATCTCTAAATTTCACCCTTATGGGAAAAATAATAGTAATTCTAATGAGAATGCAACATTTGTAATAAATCAGCATATAAAGCTAATCTGTTATGGTCTTGCTATAACTGATTAAATCTAGAGTAATTGAGATCTTATTCTTTTGAAGTAGTTGAGATCTTATTCTTTTGAAGTAGTTGAGATACCATCAGTATCCTTATTATTTTGCTTAGTTTCTAGTTTCTAGGATTTTATTAATATTTTCTTTCTTATTTTTTCGAGTTAGTTCTCTTGATGTGAAGTTACATAAGCATATGTTTGCCAATGAAAATGTAATTGAAAATTTATTTTCACTCTTAGGTGTTGAATTATGCTCATGAGTGGGAAATTCCACATTTTGGTATCAAAGTGAATTTTTTATCCATTTTGATGGGTTTGGGTATAAGGCTTTTTCTTTCTCCAATTTTTGTTCATCAATCCAATTTAGGTTTTGTTGTTGGACTTTTTGTTTGTAAGTCTTCGTCGAAAAATACTTTAGTGAGCTCTCTCAACGCTTCTTAACATTGAGGCTTGTCTTTGAATAGTTTTTCTCTCGCTTTGCTTGATCATCATTGACATGATACATGCCTTGAGACCTCATGATGGAACTCAAGTTGAGAGGTTGATGTTGGAGTAAACATGGTTAGTGGAGGTTTGAGAATGATGATTCTAGTGGAGGGATGATCATCCAATGCTTAAAGAAGGTGAGGGAACTTTATAACAAAATGGGCATTGAGGGAAATTTTCTAGCTTCTCGAAATTCACCTTTTAACTATAATTAACTTATACAGGCTCCTCTTGCTTTCACTAAGTAGATGACTGCAACCTTCCTTCACATATTTGTTATTTTTTCTATCTATATGAATCCCTCTAAATGCATGTTATATTCCATGTTCATTGATGATGCATAAAACATAATTTGAATTGGATGAGAAGAGTGGAAATATCCCATATTTTTCATATTGTGTTGGAATGATCACTTTCAACCCATTTTTAAAATAGAACTCCACATTCCTTTGAGTGATATGGATGCTTCTATAAACCACACAAACCTACATTTTATGGTGATTTATAAATGGATCAATTATGTTAGTGGGGATCCTCCTAGATCACTTTTCCCCATTAAGAACTTTGTGGACCATTAAAAGTATGGTTTCATTTAGAAAATAAGTGAGGGTAAAACTCTCTCACTTTTCTAGCTTCCATCTATCATGCTTTACTTGGATGCATTCCTTTTAGACCCACATATAGATATTCTAAATCACCTCTTCATAATGTCCTCACACTCTTTTAAAAAATAATATCTTCTGACAACTCATGAAGATATTCAAGAGGAAAATATTCATAAGAAGGAACTTGAGCGTTCTTTCCTTGATCCATGATCATAGAAGGCTCACATAGCTTAAAATTTCCAACATTAAGACTCGAACAAGAAATCATTTCCACCATTTGTTTCCAATTTTTTGAATGGACCATACCTAATTGACTTGACCATATTACCTTAACCTTTAAGACATTTTTTTGCTAATGTGTAGCCAAACTTTATCACTAACTTGGAAGTGAAGATTAACCCAATGCTTATAATGGTTGGCCTTATACTTGGGCTCAACTCTCCTCCAAATTTTCATCCCAAAGCTTAGGATGCTTGTTACAATATCCTAAAAGTAAGTGTACCACTATCGTGTTGACCACTTCAATTTTTTCATCATTTTGTGGGTGCCCTTTAGGCTATTTTTTAGGGACGAAATATAGCCGAAAGGTGAATTTTTAGGATAATATTTTGAGGTAGGAAAATATTATATATTACTTAAATATTTCAAATTTCACCTTATTTCAAACCATATTATTATTTTTGGATATAAATAACTTGACCTATATCCCATAAGGAATCATATTCACATATTTTTGAGCAAACGAGAATAGATAATTTCCAGGCTCATTGTATTAGGTGCTCCATCATATCCATCCATAGTGTTTGATGTGATGAAGCTTATTTAGAGGTTAAACCATAAGGTCCAGGCTCATTGTATTAGGTGCTCCGTCATATCCATCCATAGTATTTGATGTGATGAAGCTTATTTAGAGGTTAAACCATAAGGTCATTGTATTGGGTGGCCCATGGTATTCATCCATGGTATTTGATGTGATGAATCATATTTAAAGGTTTGGTATACTCCTTTATAAGATGCCTAAGGGGTGAGATTGGTCATGGATAATAAAGTTATATAGTACGTTTTGTTAACACATTTTGTGTTAAAAATTCTATGATGTAAAAATATATATACACACTCATTTTCTTTTAAATACCAATGCATTAACATTATATATTTTGTTCCATAACCATGTAAATCAGAATTTAGTAAAATGTCATAATGGTGGCATATAAGTTATGAAAAATTATTAAGGTATTTTTTAAAGGCTTCTAAATAAGTATATTGGAAAATGAATTTATATGAAATTTTATAATTTTAGAAGATGGATTTATAGTTGGAGATATAATTTAAATGATCATATATATATATATATAGTGAGAAATGCATTTAAATTAGGGTTTTGCATTTTATTGTAATGTTGCCTTAGAAAAACAATGTTATTTGTAAATCAAAATTTAGTAAAATGTCATAATGGTGTCATATAAGTTATGAAAAATTATCAAGGTATTTTTTAAAGCCTTCTAAATAAGTATATTGGAAAATGAATTTATATGAAATTTTATAATTTTAGAAAATAGATTTATAGTTGGAGATATAATTTAAATGATCATATATATAGAGTGAGAAATGCATTTTAAATTATATATATATAGATAGAGTGAGAAATGCATTTTAAATTAGGGTTTTGCATTTTATTGTAATATTGCTTTAGAAAAACAATATTATTTTTAATTAAGATTTTAGAAAAACAATATTATTTTTAATTAAGATTTTACTTTGAGCAAACTTTATATATATTGTTAACATTTAACTATATTGAAAATTAAGTTTATATAGATTTAAACAATTTTAGTGGAGAAAAATAAAAGATTTAGATTAATTATTTAATCATTAATTTTACTTAAATACGGAATGATTTCAACATCCAAATATACATGTTATAAAATAAAACCTCAAAGACTCGTGAAGAGGTTAGTGATGACTTTTTTGTTATGAAACATATTGAAAGATATCTAACCTCAAGAGCTAATGTGTTATCTTTGTTATCTATAAGAGCTAATGTGTTATCTTTCTTATCTATAATATTCAATGTGTTATCTTTGTTCTCTATAATATTTCTTTGAAGTATAGCTCGAAGCTTCATATGGAGAAAATTACTCACAAATTGAAGAGACTGAAAACAGTGGTTTGGCAGTGGATCAGTAAGAGGAAGCGGGAGCTAAGCAGGGAACTGGTATACATAGATTTTGCAACCTATTATATGATTGATCCCACAAGTCATGTTTGTTTTCTTTTATCATACCAAAAGGATGATCATGGAACTTTCAGCCAGAAGAGATAGATTATTGAAAATCTAAGAAGATCATTGGAGAATGAAAAGAAAGAAGTTGAACACCATATGGAATATCAGAGATCATGAGAACAATATACTCTAGAGAGAGGTTGTTCGTTATTTCAAAAAACAATATTCGGATCCACGGGTTGGTAATGCTTCGTAACAATTGGAGATTGCAAATTATTTCCCCTGCATGGTAACTGTGGAGGCCACTGAATTAATGGACTCCCTGATAGCATCGTATGAATTACAAGAGGTTATGAAATCAATGGCGAAGGAAAAAGGCCCAAGGCCGGATGGTTGGTCAATATAGTTTTTCATCTACCTTTTTGACATTATGGAATGGGATCTTGTGGAAATGGCAGATGAATCGTGTAGGCTGGGATACATTTCAGGTGCTGCTCTCAACGCAACCTTCATCTCTCTGATCCCAAGAAAATCAAATACTTCCTCTTTTAAAGATTTCAGACCAATTTCGTTATGTGATTTCATTTATAGAATTATTTCTAAATTGTTGCAAACAGATTCAAAAATATCATATCATCTCACATTTCTGTTGATCCATTTGGATTTTTACCAAATAGATAGATATAGAGATTTCTATCAAATCCCAAATACTGGAGGCGTGTCTTCTGAAAATATACTTGATTAAAGCATACCATATGATAGATTGGGACGATTCTTCGTAAGGTTGCCTTTGAGAGATGGAATTCTGCATGGATAATGGCTTGTGTCTCCTCGGCGAATATGGCTATTTTGATTAATGGTAAAATGACAGAATTTTTCGAGATATCCAGGGGCTTGCGCTAAGGATGTGCGCTCTCACCCCTACTATTCATCCTGGTAATTTATGGGCTTAGCAGGGGAATTAGAGAAGTTGTCGAGGATGGTTTGATTGTAGGTTATAGGGTGACCATAAATACCAGATGTACCCACCTCAGGTTTGTAGACGACCTGCTATGTTTTGGACGAGCTCACATTCAGGAAACGGCGGGCATTTCATCTAATCTTGTCAAATTTTGGAAAAGCCTCAAGTCTTTTTATGAATCAGGAAAAATTTGAATTGATATGTGATAGGGAGGACATGGAGACAACCTTGGCGATTGCAAATATTTTTGGTTTTAAAACCCGTTCTCTGGAGGATGGTTTCAGGTATCTGGGTTTCAACCTGAAACCAAACAACTACGTGAGTCCTGATTAGGACTAGCTTATTGAAAAATACAAGAAAAAGTTGGGTCTATGGGAGCATAAATGGTTAACCTTGGGTGAAGACTTGTGACGATTAATGCAGCCTTACAAGGAATTTCCGCATATTGGATGCACATGTTCCATTTACAGACGTTGTCTCCCGGAAAATTGATGCAATCATAGCCAAATTCTTATGGAGTGGAGTTCGAAAAGGAAAAAAAATTCACCTGGCAAGTCTGAAATCAATCTGAAAGTGGGAAAAAAATCATAATAATATGATCATCACTTAAAATAACAGATGAGTAATGGATTTTAGTTTCCTCAATAATATATATTTAAACTACAAAATGTGTACGATAGAAGAAATTTCTTAAAAAATTCCCATTAAACAAACACAATCTAACAAAAATTTAAAATCTAACAACATATCAGTTAAAAGTAACAAAACCATGATTTTTTTTTAAGTATGTATGGTGCCCACTACAGTGTGTGGTTAAGCAAATCTAAAATTTACCAACATATGGGTATTTGGCAGTTGAAGGTGACAAACCCATGATCCTTTTTTATGTTTCTCAATGTATAGGATGGTGGCCATTCGTGGGTGTGGTTAAGCATTCAAACTTGTTCCTGTGTGAGAAAGGTCGTGAACAACCAAAGTGAGATTTCAAGGCATATGAGTTTTATTAATGATGCATTTTTTTTTCCTTAAAGACTTTGACCACTTTGGCAACCAAGTTTTGTTAAGTTTTACTTTTCATTTTTATGTGGAAAAAATGGAGAGTAAGTTTATTTCACATGTAAATGGGTATATGGCTATAAATTGTGATTTTGATTGGAGATTTATATATGAAATGAGTAAGGAGAAAATTTAATAGTCGTCCTTGTTTTATGTATATCTGAGGTACTACATTTCCAATAAGATAATGATGTCTTATTATAAAACCATTTTCAAGCATACTTATCTCTAATTTTGTGATTCACATGTTTAAGTTATAAATATACATCTAGGTAATGGTTAAGAGCTTGAGTGGGCCTAATGGTTAAGAGAATGTGTTTCCTCCGAAGAGGTCACATGTTCAAAACTAGAGGGGGTAGAGTATGTATGCCTTGGTAGACTTAGCAGTGAAATCACTACACAGACTTGTCCCATAAATTGTCCCACAAACAAGGGGGTCTCATACACCAATTTGGTGTCTAGCTTGGCCATGACCTTAAAATTGGATAATAATAATAATAATAATAATAATATAATCAAGTTTACTTGATAAAATTTTAGGAGATATATCTTCCTCAATTTAGTGGGAAACTTATTCAAGTCATAGGGGTTGTTATGTTGATCTTGACTTTATCAAAGAAAGATTAAGTTAAATCTTGATTAATCAAATAGTAAGTCTCATGGTATTTGATGTGATGATCAAGGAAATATTTAGGGAAAAAAATTTGTTAATTGACTATTTTTTTTGGACATTTTCTATTAAAAAAAGGATAAAATAAATAAATAAATCACCCATTTGGTTATAAATTCTCTTATTTTTTACATCTATATGATTAAATTGATGATATTTGCCAAAAAAAAAAAAATCTTGCTATAATAGTACATTACATGTTTTTTATCGAATATTCACCAACATTTTATATGTATGATTTTTCAAACAATAATTGTTGCATATAATACTATATATAGGCATAATATTTGAATCCTTAAAAAATACCCTAGTAATAATGTCTATTTAAAGGATCAACGTTGTCTGTATTTTTTTACGTAATTATTTATTTCAACTTAGCTTCAAATTTATACTATGTATTTTGATGTGAAAGTTATATAAGAGCTTGGAATTTTTTATTTTTCCTTATAGATCTCTATTCTCAACCTTCAACTTAGTGTGAAGAGTTTAAAATCAACGAAAGATTGTCAACTATATACAAAGAGGTTGACAACCCCCTTTCTATACTCAACTAGGAATTATACTCATATGATGTTATGACTTGTTTAGATTCGACTCTAACCTTCATAGTTTGAGCCTTGAGCATGCCATTATATGTAGATTATAGTGGTGGCACCTTCGACATCAATGTTGTTTTTTTTTTCATCCTCCTTATTCTTGGATGTAATCTTATTTTGTCATGTATGAGAATAAAAATAGAGGTATGATAGATGTGAATATGCATTTATTTTTATTATGTCATGTATGAAAATAATGATAGTGATATAATAGATTTGGGGTTTAAAAGCACTAATAAGACCTAAAACACACAAAACCTTAGGAAATTTTATACAATAAAACCAAGTATATGAGTGTAAAGCTCTACAATAAAAATTAAAGTTATGTTTAGTAGATTATTGAAGAGTCATAAAAGTGGCGAAAATTCTTGTTTATTTATTTATCACAAAAATCCAATGTTACAATTAAAGGGTAATCAGTCACTTAATGAAAATGACCTTTTTAATCAAAATCTAGAACTAGAATATTATAGCAAAATTATAAACTTTACTTACTATTATAACAAATCCTAGCACCCTCATATGATGAAAGTCTCAAGTATCAAGGGTCTAATCTTGTGCAACTTAGAAAAGCTACCCACTGTCACCATAGTAACTCTTCTTCTCAATTTTGGTTGGCTTTTCTGTAACTCAAGGGGCACTTCATTAAAAGGTAGGATTATTGAGGTAATGGAGTTGACATACAAGGTGATTTATGAAGAGTAAACCTTCAAGGATATATCATTCAACATAGCATCCCTCTCAAGGAAGGTATTAATCCATTTAGACAAAAACTTTAAAAAAAATCAATCATAAATAGGCCCCTCTTATCCAAAAACAACTTCAAAAGATGTTAGCGCAAAAATTTGTGCACCAACTAGATCACTTGATCTTGGTTGGAAAACCTTGCACTCGTAAGAAAGAGAAGTAAAGAGATAAAAGTATGTGTTGACTTTAAAATTTAAATCGTCTATATCTTAAGCACAATAAATGCTCAAAATTGAAAGTGCTCGAAACGAACGCTAGATCGTAGTGTTCATTGTCTTGAATCCAACACCACTTGAATCACCTCAAAACCGAAAATGTATGCTCAAGTTATCCCATTTTAAAGTTTTTTCCAAACAACGGAAAATTCAAATAGAAGGGTTGAATGGGTTGTTGACTAGGTATACCATATAACTGACGTTAGCATGCTCACTAGGCGTACGACAGATAGGAGGAACAATCCATACTCGCCACATGTCAACTCTGTACAACACTAGTTGGCGTAGTTTCATTAGTTGAGGGTACATGATACGGGCCAATCTAAGGCAGAACATGCCCAATCCCAAGGTGCGACATGGTACTCTAGGAGAGGCTAAAAATTTACTATGGAGATTGGTCGACCCTGCAAGAGTTGAACCCATGACCTATTGAACAACAGCCAACCACATTACCAACATACAACGTATATGTTTTTTTTATATATATTATGCATCGTTTATATTTAAAAGTAGTGGTTTGTATGGTGGCGGGAGGGGCAAGACACTTGGCCCCAGCCCTTGGTTACACGATGCCATACGACCGGAGGCATCGACAGAGGGTGCAGTGCCATTACGCCGTGGTCATGGTTCTATTGGCAGCCATACGACCATCACCTATAGTGGAGGGGGCGAACTAGGTGGCACATGGCCCATGCTAGCCCCCAGTCCCATGATCCATAATATAACCAATGGCTGAGATAGAAGGAGCTAGAGCGGCGGGGGTGGGTGGTTAGACTTGGCCCTCGGCCACATGGCACTCAATGTCACCCTGACCTGATGCTTAATGGTTATTGGTGGAATTAAACAGGCGACAAATTGTACAAATATTTGCAAGAATCTCTCTAGCGCCAAGCGAAATTGTCGATCGACAGTTAGAAGAAAGGAAAAATTTGTAGGATGATTAGCCAGAATTGCAAATTTGTAGAACAGTTGGTAGAATTTGTTCAAGGAGGCATATATTGCTCATTTTTTAGCCTTTTTGAGCTCAAGAAGAGCCTAGATAGTGGTTTTTAAGCATTCAGAATCCATTGGTAGCACATTTTTTGTAATTTGATCATTGTAAAATGATGTAACTTTATATTTGAGCATATAATTGAAGAGTCCCAACATTGGAAGTTGGACCAGAAGACGTATCCCACGAGGGGTGCACTTCGTTATCAAATTGTTGTTTTGTGTTGTTGTTTATGGTTCATTGTTTTCTATTTTATTTCTACAAACTGAGTTTTAAAGAACTAAGTTTATGTGTTTTTACAACTTGATCCATTGCCCACAAGACATAAACTTGTTGGATTAGTTTGCTATCATAGCATGGTTGTTTTGAAGGTTTGATTGTGTTTGCCAATGTTTTCTTGATGCTTACAAGGTTAAAGTCGAAAAGAGGAGGAGGAGTGCTTGAAGAACCAAATCCTCAAATTGGTTCAAGGAGGTCACAAACTCCACCAGTCATGGCATATGAAAAAGGACATGAGATGATGTTTGAGGATGAGAGAGATTTTAGAACGTATTTCTATGACATGTTTGAAATGGTGAAAGCTTTATATGAAGAGAGGACAAAAAGGTTTCATGGAAAGAGTTCAAATCAACCAAAAGGTAATGGTGGTAATGAGAGCAAGCCTCCACCTACATCTCCTTCACATACTCCACAATCTCCAAAAGAACATGCCAAGACTCCTTTGTCAAAGCTTGATGTCAAGTTTGAATTTCCTATGTATAATGGGGAAGTAAATGCTAAAAATTTGGATAGGATTCAAAGGATTAAGGATGATGTGACCAATATCCAACTTGCTTCTCTTCATTTGGAAAGTGTAGCTCTCATCTGGTGGGAGGCCAAAACCATGGAAAATTTTAAGGGGGAATGTTCACCCTTAGGGGGAATTAAGGGGTTTTAAATTTTTAGTGGGCGGATATTTTGTATCATAGTACATTTTTACAAATCGCCTCAAATAGCCCACCTTATTTTAAGGGAGAGGGTAAAAAAGGTAAATTTAGGAGTTACAACTTTCCATTTTCCCTAATAGGTTTTATTTATGTGAATCCTATGGGCCAAATACCCTATTTATAAAAGAAGTATGGTAAATTAATAAAAATATAAATAAATGAGAGGTATGGTAAATAAATAAATCATTTTTTATATACATGCAAGGGTGTAAACAAATAAAAATATAAATAAAGTGAACGTATGGTAAATAAATAAAACCTTTTTTTATACTTACTCAAAATGTATGGTAAATAAATAAAAATATAAATAAACTAGACGTATGGTAAATAAATAAAACCTCTTTGTAGTCCATAACCCTCTTTCTATTTATGAAGACTCAAAAAAGAGGTTTTATTTAAGTGAATCCTATGGGCCAAATACCATATTTGTAAAAGAGATAGGTAAATTAATAAAAATATAAATAAACTAGAGGTATGGTAAACAAATAAAATATTCTTTTATATTTACTCCATAAGTCACCTTATATTTATGAACACTCAAAAAATGCATTATATTTAGGTGAAACCTATGGGCAACATACTATGGGCCAAATACCATGGGCTAGATTATTATTATACCATGCAAAAAAATATTATTAACCCTAATATTAGTATTAGTAAAAATAAAAATGGCACATGGTATTGACCCATGGTATTCACGTGGAATGTAGCTTATTTAAATGGGGGAATTAAAATAGATCCATCTTTACTCTGGATCTACTAAGCCCCGAGAGGGATTAAATATCGTGATATGCAAACTAGGATAGAGTGAAAACACGGATCAGTACTAAAATTGGATGTTGTAATTTAATGTATGTTAAACATTTTAACTTTTTTAAAATAAAAAATAAAATAAAGGTCAATTATTAATTTTGTTAATTTTTATAAATTACTAATAGTAATTTTTAAGCTCCACGTTTATGATAACCCATGGTAATACCATGGTATTCATGTGAGCATAGACTATTTAAAGGGGGAATTCTATCATCTTAGATCTATGTTAATTCTTAGAGGGATAAATAGATTTCATCCCCCTAAGAGTGGTAGATGTGGAGTTAAGATGGATATAGGTTGGTTTTTATGATAATGAAGATGTTAAATAGACTTAGGAAATTATATTGTAAAAACATCTTAAGGTGAATGGTTAAAGGATAGACATTGGACAAGCATATTTGTATACTTCTGTTGTTGAAACAAATGCAGGGTTAAAAGGAATGGATTGATTGCACTAGTCATCCTTCTATAACTTTCCAACATAGGCTGGAGTATACAGATTGTAATTTGGTTAATTTTTCTAATTGCAAATAGGAACATACTTGTGTATTGGCAGGGTGGTTACGAGGTCCATAAAAGTGATGAATTTGAATTTTTCTTGGTTTTATATATAGTATTAGGTTTTTTCTCATTCTTTCTGTGAATGACACGAGTGAATTTTATCCTACACCCATTAGGTTATCGATATGTAATTTTGGTAATTTTGATTTCAAAATATACGAAATGCAATGATTTCATTTGTGTATTCAATAAACAAAATATTCTAATGGAATTCTGCATTTGTGGTTTACCTATACAGATTCCATGGAGAAGTATTAGTGGTGTGACATCAATTGTTCTCAAGTAGAGGCTTTAGTTTTATTCTTTTCTGGAAGCATATACTTTCTTCCAATATTTTTGAGTTCCATGAAAATTTTTAAAGTCCTAGTAGTATTCAATTATGGGTTCAAGAGAGACATAGTATTCAATTACGGGTTAAAGAGATCCACACTGAGTGATCTATCGACCTTATCTTCACTTAGTTTAAGACTATTCACTTGCAGAGGCTGCATGTGCCCCCACTTCAAGAGCATAGTAAGGTCATGTAGAACTTACAAAAGCTATCTTTAAACTTTTAGTGAAGATTGGAAAAATGTCTGGGTTCAATAACACTCAGTCTAGCATTAAGCTTCCAATAATGCTAGATTTTAACTTGGAGCACTTTCGTGATTCGGAGGAGATGCCCCCTCATATTTGTGACACATTTTTAGTTGTGAATTGGAATATTACTAACTTTCATTTCCTTCGAAAGTTACTTGATGACTTGGGGAACCTCAACTCTTTAAGAATGTTAAGGAAGGAAGGAAATTACATTATGCTAAGTTATCTTATGCTTTTCAATTTTTTTCTTGGATATCTACAATGTTTCAGGTAGGAAAGTACATTCTATTAATGAAAATTTGTCTTGAGAGAAAGGCCCAATTCTAATGCTTTAAAAAAACATTGTATAACTGTAATGTTTCTAGAAGGAAAGCATATTTTTTCAATTTAAGTATCATGATCCCATATTCCAACTTATTTTTCAGTAACCCATTAAGCTTTGTAGCTTTGAATAAATCCATGTCTTTTAATAAGATCCTCTTCCAAATTAGAACGCAGTTTCCTTTTGGCAATAACCACATACAATGTATTGATTTTGTTATTGAGAAAATAGAGGTTGTGAAACAATCCTATGCCATACAAGGACTTGATTCATTGATTATGTATAAATTATGGCTCTTCATGTAACAATGTCTTCATTTTGTTGCTTGAAAATAGAGGTTATGCTTTACTATTTCACAGAATATCTTACAATATTTCCATAAGTATTAATCTGTAATCTCAGTCACTAAGGGATGAAAGTAATGACAAAGGTAATATTCCATGGTTTGAAGTTCCCCTCTTACTAAATATTTAAATATATCACCACAATTTAATTCTTAGTTAAAGGAATTGTATTTGATTTGTAAACAATTCATTGCTTAATTTATAGATTTTGATTTTTTCCCTTTTTTATTTTTTTCTTAGATTTGGTATGAGATATCTTCCAAGATTTGGGTTCCCTAGTTTCCCCACCATAGCCACGAGGTTCAGATGCTATCATTAAATATTCTCGAAATGTTACAACTTTCCCAGTAAGTGTGCTTTGAAACATTGTTGTTGTTTTTCCATGGTGCTAATGCAAATAAGCACTGCAACTACTACCATTATTTAGATTAAGTGCCGAAATCTAGGTGGTCCTGTAATGATGGAGTGATTGTTTTCTAGCTACTAAGGCCATATTCATTTTTATCTGTTATGTTGTCCTGAGGTATTCAAATTCAAAATAAGAATTGAGGTCTCGTTTCCACTGTAGATTGCAGTGATTTTCTTGAAAATAATATATAGTAGATTATCTTTTACTAATCAATTGTGGATGTGATCCCTTACAAGAAAGGAAATTCGAAGTGACTTTGATTTCACACTAATTTGTCAAAACATCCACACAGGAAAGGAGATTCAAAGTGACACTGATTTAACACTAATTTGTCAAAATGGAGGCAAGAGAAAAGGAAACTTTGTATTCAATGATGCTCTTAATTTCATATGTACATGCACAAACGCATTAGTAAAAAATATTGAAGGGTTTCCTAAGTAATATTTTCCATTCGACTACATTCTTTACAGCTTGTAAATAAATAAATCAGAACAATTCATTACACTACTTGTTATTCTTTATTAATCAGTGGTTAAGATTTTGATATTGAATTGGCTAAGATTTTTCTTCCTTTTGTGCAATTGTGTGTTCTATAATGCTTCTTTTCCATTCACTATGTATAGCATATAAAGTGTGTCTAATGGAGTAGGAAGATTGGAAAGCCTTGTGATCCTTGAACTATGTTACAAGGCAGAAACCCATTGGGGCAGGGCAGGTGCATCCCCACAAAGGGGTCACAAATACCAAAGTTGGTATTGGCTAGTGCATTGAGCTAGAAAATTTCATTTGGACCTTTACCCTTGTATTAACAGTGAATTTGGAGAGGATTCTAATATTATCTTTATAATATTTATATAAGTTAAGATTGATGAATAAAATTCACGAGACATGAGCTAGGATGTCCTTGCAAGGTGGTTGTTGATTATTGGAAGCTATGATGGCCATTATGTCAGGACAGGTGGTCACACTCCCTTGATCGTGAGCATGATTATGATCAAGATGGAAGAGTTCATAGTCTAGATTGATTGTTTAGCACTGATAGTTAGTGGGCTCATTCACAAAAGCTTCTATTTCACTAATCCTTTTTATAGAGTTGTCAGATTCAATTTCCAAATGTTTTAATTACACTATAGAGTTGAGTTCTGAGAGAGTTGTGATTCTCAGTGTTAAGTATAGCAACTATGACACTTGAATGAAGAAAAGCATAATAGAGGTATCAAACTCTATTATAAGGTTACCTGCATATTATAAGGGACTTGGTTGGCTTTTTTATAATTTTATAAACAAGTTCCATGTCATGGAAATGTGAAAAAAAAATAGTGATATTTCCACCATGTGGCTCTTGTCATATAATGGTTTTATACTTTTTCAAAAAATTCTCTAAGAAGTTCACAATGCTAAGATTCACTAGGACTTTACAAAGTTTTATTATTTAGTGGAAGACTCGCCCAAGATCTTACATGATTTTATAATTGAGTAAAATATTTGCCATGTCTAGTGAGAGATTCACGCAAAAAATTATATATACATATTATATTATCGATAAAATCACCTTCCATTTTTCCTATATACCATGGATATTCACCCATTTATTATACATATAAATTTGGGGGGGGGGGGGTTCTTAAAATTTTTGCTAAAAAGGATGTTACAACACCAAGAAAATATGGAATTCCATTTCAATCGGGAAAATCCACATCTCCACAATGGTTGAATTCCCACAGAAATGATCAACCCACTACAATAGGGAAATCACGACAAATATCACTACTACTAGAAATGCTAGCTCCTCGTCAATGACAACGAACATGCCGGGACAAATAGTAAAGAAGTATGTACTCAAATTCTCTTAGTTTTGAAGTGTCGTCCTTTAATATCTATGACTATCTAGAGCTCCTCCTTCCAACTATAAATATGATTATTAGATAATCTTGCATCTTTGTTGTGGTTCTCAAAGTACTTGACATAACATCCCTACTCAATGTAAGAAATTTCCCTATGCTTAACCTCACAAAGTATGGTTATAGACTTAGTCGAAGTGAACACTCAACACAAAGCACTGAAGATTGCATTCCAATAAATTGAATTTATACACTCAATTAGTCACAAATTCAATAGTTGGTGAGGTAATTATCAACTACTCCCTCCAACTATTAATTTATATCCTACTTACATCATTGACAAATATTTCATTGTGTGAATATGAATATATGTCATGATTATGAGTTTGAAATATCCCCTTAATCAATACGTATATGTTAACTAGGCTGTTGGCCTAAGTCTTACTTGTCGTATCCCATTGCTTTTACAATCTTGATTAAATTATCTTGATTTGTATTCTCTTGAACTCTTTAAAGTGGTAAAAAAAGCATCACTCTTAATTCGTACAAACTATAACCATGTGTACTAACACCTATTATAAACAAAAATAGGAAAATACTATGCTCAACCAATAGATCTACTTTTCATAGATCCACATACAATAGTTTGAATTAAATCAACCGTTTCTCTTTACCTTCTTTTCTTTATGTATAGGAAATTGTTCTCTATCTTCCTTTCCAGGTACACATGCTTCACATTCAACATGATCATTTTTCTTAAAATTAAGACCTTCAACCATAGTGTTCTTTTATAGTAACATTAAATTGTTGTGATTTATATTGCCATATCTTTAATTTCATAACTCTATTGTTGACATTGTTGTAGATTTCAATGCTTGATGACCTGTCTTGGTCACATCGAGGTTATAAAACCCTCCAACTATGGTACCTTTTGCAATAACGTCGTGATCTTGAATATATTTCACAACGCAGTGTAATTTAACAAATTCCACCTTGAAATATTTCATCCTTTGTAGGCCCATGGGTTTCCTTTGTATGGTTGTTTATGATTCGCTACTAATGCCAAATATGATCTATTTGAGCCCAAATTAAAGCTCTTCATCCTCTCCTCTTTTAGAAAAAATCTTGACAATTCACTAATTATATGGTGCTTAACTCTTGCTGAGATAATTGAAACAAAAAAATAGATAATATTGCACTAAGCCATTTAATGTGATCGTGACTAAGTAAATACTAGAAACCTTTTTAGCAATATATCCTAATTTGTCCCTTAAATATTTGACACAAGACATGAAACTCGTCATATTTTCGTTTGCTTCCATTTTGAGAGATAAAATCTTATTTTCCAAAAACAAGATCCAGTTTGTATTTGTTCTTTCATACAAACCCTTTAGAACATCCCATGTTTCCTTGAATGTCTTGAACTATTTTATGTGTTGAATAATGTTGTCCTTTACATACATACACAACAACACCTTCGTTTTCGTCTACGGTTTATCCAAATTAGGAACATAAGTTTCAATAGTTGGTTGGGGCCCATCCCCACTACCAATTAAAGAGAAATTATAACTCTAGAATCTTTTAGAAGTTTGTATTTCCAGTTCACATAATTTCCTCCATCTAGTTTATTTGACTCTTTTTAATAAGTATCAACGAGAAGATTTGACGTGATCACAAAAAATATATCTCCAATCAACAAAATCCAACTAAATCTACCATATCTAAAACCAAATGCAACAAAATTCACTAGATCCAAAGCCATATTACAAAAAAAAATGTTTAAATATAATTACTTTAAATAAAATCTCATTTATAGAATTTTCTTCTCATAAACTTTACACCAAAATCACTTTTACCACACTTATGAAATCCAAATTTCTTGAAATCCACTTTTAAAATCCTTATTTATCCCTTAACAATACCCAATTTACTTTCCATAAACAATAACCTCAAAGAAATTCCCTTCACTCGTAGGAAAGCATTGAGAAAAACACCAACACAAATCAATCTCCGTATTCAAAGTAATATGTAATTCAATGGAAAACTCATGCTTACTTCACAAAGAAATGGTGACTTAATAGAGGAAGCAAATACTTTTCTTCATGTTTGCTTAACCGCAAGGCACGACTCCCATGCAACCAACCACAGTTCTAAACACGAGTGTAGGCCAATATTTTCTGTAAATATTATGGCACAATATCTGCAACAACTTGTTAAATTTATAGAGATGATGTTTTCTACAAAGAATCATCTCCCACATAGCTCAAATCTTGGCAACCTCTAATTCTGCACAAGCCTCAACATGGAGACTGCCTAGAACTTACTCCGCAACGAATATTACATAGAGATCCACAACGACTATTACATAGAGATCTTGACTCTATCCTTCATAGTATCAAACCATGACCTCACTCTGATACCATATTAGAGGTGAACACTCAACCAGAGACACTAAAGATTGCATTCCAACATTTCCAGAGTCATGAATTCAATAGTGAGTGTGTCAATTATCAACTACTCTTCCCGACTATTAACTTATCTCTTGCATACATTGCTAACCTACAATTCATCATTGGAATATGAATAGACATTGTGATAATTATTCTGACAAGACTTGCACTCATGAGATTACCTCGACATCTAGAACAACTCATCTAAGTACCATCATGATTTAGCATAATGTGGAGAAAAAATTCAAATATGACTAGAGGGCACAAGTACTGAGTCGTGAAATTGATGGCTAGAGAGCATCTTTCGTGCTCATTTCCTCATTGTTCAGGAAGGCTCGCATCTGATAGGGTACGAGGGGATGGTAAATGATGTTGGAAACATTGTTCTCGGTGTAAGATCCGCTGTGGTTCAGGAAATAGTCCAATGAATTCACATTTCATAATGAATTCATTGGAGTTGAAACAAACATTGGGGTCATATGTTATAGTTATATAATTTTTTATATAATTACAAGTACAAAGACACCTAAAAATAATAGTCTAAATTTTAATAGAACATTATTTAATTAAATTTGTACTACATACTTAAAATCATGAAAGTACAAACTAATAATAAGAAAAAAAATAAAAGTATTTATTTATCTTAAATGTTAGACATTCCCAATATTATGTCCCCAACAAGTTGTTCTAAGGCAAGCCCTACAAGAACTCATAGTGGCATGTGAACATGTTTCAATCAAATGGAAACCATGGAGCATAATATTTATAAGTAGGAAAGAACTCACATTCAATATGAAATGGAATGGAATCAATAATATTCTAATTACCCATAATTTCATAAATGCATTCCAAATATAATATGGTCAACAAGTCGAAACCAAAAATATTTTATCTTAGTAATTCATCTCACTAAGCCCTCCTAGGTGCATAAAAGCCCTCCTAGGTGCATAAAAGCCTCCACTACAAGATAGCATCACACCAAAAATTTCAGCATTGGAATATTTTATTTGATCAAACAAATCTTCAAGGATATTTATATAACCTTTCATGGCACAATATGAATTAACATCAAGTGATCTTAAGGATCATGCGTCATCATAAAAATTCACATTTTGTTTCCAACAAAAGTTTCTTTTGCTTCAATGTATATGTTGTATGTTTTGAAAGTGAGAGTATATGCCACAAAATTATCCTTTATGTTTGAGGATTCCAACTTTTCATCTTCTTCTTAGGAACGTGAATGTAAATTTGGCATTAAAACATGTAGAAATGTGATAAACTTTGTTTCCCACCAAGACATATGTTCGAAAGATAATTTGTTGTATTAGAAGGTTATGTCTAATGAAAAATGGGAAATTCCATGTGATCGATAACAAATTTAGTAGCTTCACATAATACATGTTATCGTTCAAAGAATGAGAGAGACACGATTCCATACATATATTAATCGCAAGAATTAATCTGTCTACTGCGTTAATCCTGTATAAAATTTGTCTATCCTTATATCATACAAATGTGCACCGAGTATCTGAACTCTATTCCATGAGAAGAGCTTTCTCGACTAAGGTTATAGAGACATTGTTATGTGGTCTCTTGACTTTTTGCATAGAGAAAAACACCAAGTGGAAACAACCTCAACAATAAAGAATTGAAAGGCATAGATTTTGATAATTGAAAAAAATATAATTAGAATTGGGGAAGAAACAATGATTATAAGTAAGTTGTAGGATAATGAGATGAAAGTCCAGTAGATTCTTTTATCGGAAAGAAAACAATGGGGATATTAACTGTCCATGGGATCAGAAAAAATCAATATAATTGCACGGGCAATGGACGAAACATGGTTTCCATGAGTCAATGATGGAGACGGGTGGTAAGCCGCATGACTTACACTTGAGGCGTTATTCGGGTGTTAATCTAAAAGGAATGCCACACAGGAAGGTAAAAGTAGCACCATCCTTTAAAGCATAAAATCACTTAACCAAGGAAGGTCATTGTTTATCTTTTTCTCAACATCATCCCCTCAGCTCATATCGATCGTTGCATTAGTTGGATAGGAATATCGACGATATGGTTATTCAAAAAGGCATGGATTTTAATTTTTTTATTAGAGATAATAACTAACCACCATTGGAATGCAAGCCTGCCATGGGAGGACGTCAACTTTTTGTAATCTAGGAAAAAAAAAGTAGGCCACAATGTTTTTTATTTTTTTTTGGTAATGGAAACTAATGGGAAAAATGTTGAAAATCATAGCTTCCATGTTAATGTCAATCCAATGGCTGCATTGTTATATGAGGATCAAAGAAAGGCCAGAGACAATCTGTGTTACTGCTGTTCTTTCCTTGATAAAACTATGGTTTCTCTATACTGATTTTTAGCTTATTCATCGCAATTCATGTTGGAATTTAATTCCAACTGCATCGCATAAATACAGAACAAAATCTGATCTTCAGCAATTAATTTCAGATTGTTCGGTGCCGCAAAAGTCCACTGATATTTTGAACTCTAAATTCAGAATTAAATCCCCTGCAGACAGCCGTCTAATTTTTTGCTGTAAAAGTCATCACCGTCTCACCGCCTCTTCTGCAATAAATACACAGATAAAGATCAGCAGATATTTTTACTTAGTTTATTACTTAAAACATATATTTATTTTCCTATAAATGTAAACGAACAACAGTTCTGTTTTTAAGCAAGGAAGTGCATGAGTGTAAGCAGAAAAGAACAGCAGTTCTGTTTTCTGTGATTTAGAACAGCAGTTCTGTTTTTGTTTTTGAGCGAAGGTTAGAAGAACAAGTTTGTGTCTCTTCTGTAATTGCACAGCAGTGCTGAACCTGCGATTTTCTGAGTTGAAGAAAATCGATTTCTGGAACAGAAGCATTCCTTTCGTAATAGCTAAGTTTTTGTATCAGTTTTTTTTTGTTTACTGTTCATGAATACAAGTTTGCAGTTTATCAGTTTACTGTATTGCTGATTTTCAGTTGCTGTTACACCAAGTGTCAAAAACACTTTGATTTCACTCTCTAAGTCTATTAGTGATTTGACGCCCTTTGATTTAGTTGCTGTTACATAAAGCGTCACTTTTCTTAAAGTGCCTTAGCGTCAAAAACAGTTTTCTGTTTTTCTGAGTTATTAAAAAACAGAGTATTTTTCCCGTTGCTGCAACACCACGATCAGCGTTGCTGCAACACCGTTTCCAGAGAGCAGTTTTCTGTTTTTTCTGTGTTAATAGAAACAGAGTGTTATTTCCTGTTGCTGCAACACCGATTCCTGTTGCTGCAACACCAAGTCCAGAGAACGAAATTTTCAGTTTTCTGAGTAAAAACAGAGCAGTTTTGTATTGTCTGTTTGTTTAGGAATTTAGCAGAAAATTCCATCATATCAGAGAGTTGTTCTGGGATGTTTTGTGTTATGGAATTCACCTCAAAATTCCAACATGGTATCGGAGCTAGTCTAGGCACTCAGTGAGTTAAAAACAGAGTTTGTTTTTCACTGTAGGAGCTGTAAGAAGTTCAGAGAGCAGATTTTTCCAGCAGAGAAAGTTTTTGCTTGTTTTTTAATTTTACAGTCAGCATCTCTTCTTTTAAGATGGCAGATGCTGGAACAGGTTTGAAAAATTCCCAACTGCCACAGTTCAATGGGAAAAATCACAATGATTGGTCCATAAAAATGAAAGCATTGTTTGCTTCTCAAGGAATATGGGAGCTGGTTGAAACTGGCTATGCTGAACCTGCAGATGCAACAGCACTGCTGCTTTAACCGCAGCAGAAAGAGACCAGCTGAAGAGTGACAAGAAGAAGGATGCCAAAGCCCTCTTTCTTCTCTTCCAATCAGTACATGAAAGTGTCTTTCCAAGGATTGCAGCAGCAACAAAATCCAAAAAAGCATGGGATACTCTCAAGACTGCCTATCAAGGCATGGAGAAGGTGAAGACTGCAAAGTTGCAAATGTTGAGGAGAGACTTTGAAACACTCAACATGAAGGAATCTGATACAATAGATTCATTCTTCACTCAAGTTATTGGGTTGATAACCCAGATTAGATCTCATGGTGAAATCCTTGAAGAAAGAAGGGTCGTAGAGAAGATCTTGAGAAGTTTACCCTCAAGGTTTGAAGCTGTTGTGGTAGCAATAGAAGAAAAAAAAGATCTCTCACAGTTCATGGTAGATGAACTGAGTGCTTCTCTTATGTCTCATGAACACAGACTGAGTAGAGGAACAGATTCCTCTTTTGAACAAGCATTCAAGACTCAGATGTCTTTCAGCCAAAGAAAAGGTCGAGGCAGAGCAAATAACAAAGGTCGTGGAAGAAGCCAAAACAGAGGCAGATATTAGCTTGCAAGCACAAGTGGAAGGAGCTGCAATCAGAACCAAGATGAAGGTTCAAGCAAACAGCAAGCTCATGGACAAAGGCATGACAAATCCCAAGTCCAATGTCATTATTGTAAGAACTATGGGCACTATGCCAATGAATGTAGAAAAAAACAAAATGACATGAATAGTAGGCAGAATGTTAATTTTGCAAATGAAGAAAATAAGAATCCAAAGAATGTGCTGTTAACATGTAACATTGCACAAGACAAACAAAAGGATGTTTGGTTCTTAGACTCAGGTTGTAGTAATCACATGACTGGAAATATTGCAATGTTTGCCAATCTGGATGAAGATGTGAAATCTGAGGTAACAACAGGGATTGATAGTAAGATAGTTGTCAAGGGTAAAGGCAACGTCAGTATCCGAGCAAGAAATGGAGAACAGATGATTGTGCCAGATGTATACTTTGTACCTAGCCTGAAATGTAATCTTTTGAGCATTGGGCAGCTCATTGACAAAGGTTACAACGTGTTCTTCAAAGATGATATGTGTAAATCAGAGACTACTCCAAGTAAGAAGATCATTGCACAGGTTGCAGATGACCAGCAATAGAATGTTTCCTCTCAAACTCAGGGCATATTTGAAGGAAGGAAGAACTATTACAGCTGTAACACAAGAAGTCTTTCAGGAACAAGTGAAAGATGAGAATTGGTTGTGGCACTTGAGATTTGGACATCTCAATTTTGGAGGCCTGAATTTGTTGCACAAAAAGAGAATGGTAAAGGGATTGCCATTGATTGAGAAGCCGGACAGCCTTTGTGAAGGCTGCATCTTGGGTAAGCAACACAAAGAAAGTTTTCCAGCAGGAAAGAGTATAAGGGGAAAAGAACCCTTGGAAATTGTTCAGTCTGATGTGTGTGGACCGATGCAAGTACCATCACTTGGCGGAAATAGATATGTTTTAACTTTCATTGATAATTACACCAGAAAGACATGGGTGTATATGCTGAAACAGAAGAGTGAAGTGTTTGAGAAATTCCGCCACTTCAAAAATCTTGTTGAGAAGCAGTGTGGGCATTACATCAAAGTGCTCAGAACAGATAGAGGAGGAGAATACATCTCCCAAGACTTTCTGCATTTTTGCAGAGAGAATGGCATACAAAAGCAGTTCACAGCAAGGTATACACCTCAGCAAAACGGTGTTGTTGAGAGAAAGAATAGGACCATTCTTGACATGGTTAGAAGTATGCTGAAAGCAAAACACTTGCCTCATGAGTATTGGGCAGAAGCTGTCACTTGCATAGTTTACATCTTGAATAGATGCCCAATTAAAGCTATCATGAACAGAATACCAGAAGAAGCATGGAGTGGTCAAAAGCAAACTGTCACTCACATGAGAGTATTCGGTTGTGTGGCTTATGCACATGTACCAGATCAGCTCAGGAGAAATCTTGATAGTAAGGGGGAGAAGTGTGTGTTTGTTGGCTATTGTGATGAGTCAATAGCATACAAACTCTATAATCCATCCACAAAGAAATTGATTGTAAGCAGAGATGTGCAGTTCATTGAAGATGAAGCTTGGGATGGAAGTCTAGAAAAGACAATGAATGTGAAGACAATTGTGTCTCATGAAGAAGAACAGGAAGGGATAGCAGCAAATAATCCTTCCTTGGTGGTTCCTCCTCCACCACAACAAATTCAGCAAACCACACCACAAGCTGGAATCCGAACAGCCTTAAGAGGTCAAGGCAGTGCTTCTCCAAGCACACCACAGGGATCTGAAATACCCTCAAGATCGGATGGAACTTCCAGCACACCAAGAAGACCAAGATTCAGAAATCTGAATGAGATTTATGAACAAGGAGAGGTAAGTACTAATACCGGTCTGAATTCATTATTCGCTTTATATTGTCATGTTGATGACCCAGTTCATTTTGAAGATGCTGTAAATGATGATAAATGGATTGAAGCAATGAATGAAGAAATTGGTGCAATTGAAAAGAGTAACA
>APFE030100369.1:0-53520 GCA_000404065.3 Pinus taeda
AGTTTAACAAAGCTAAACTGAACACAACTCCATCAACTACACCTCCAATCCACTAAACTCAACTCACTTGAGTTCTAATTGAAGTCATGCATGCAAATATTCAACTAACCCATAAGAACCACGTATTCCCTTCATGCAATTGCATGTGCCACATCCGTAGCTCGAACTGAAGTGCTTCAAGAGAATAAGATTAAGTTTATAGTCCAAATATTATTGTGAGATAATAATATTTGACTTTTCTATTTTTTGACAGCCAGTCTAAAAATAGACTTGATCACTCACACTGTGATCACTCACACTTTCATCAAAAATAGAATTCCATCTATTTTTCCAACTTGATCAATCATCCATAAACAGTAACCTGCAATCCATAGACATGATCCATATGTCTAAAAATAGACATAGTCTAAAAATAGACTTGCGCCAAAAATAGCCTGCGGGCCCACTTAGTGAAGGCGACTCTTTTCACTAAGCTCCATCATCTTGTTGCATTCTCAACAAGCATTTCTTGTTGCACACTTTTCAACACTTAGCACTAGGATAAGTCGGAATCTCATGCACCACTATGGCTAGATCGATACCAGGCATTTCCTTGTATGACCAAGTGAAAACGTCTCAGAATTCTTTAAAAAACTGCTTATAAATCTTGATCTCATCTGGAGAATAAGAAATCCCTATATGGATGTTCTCGACAATTCCTGGTCTAACAGAAATTTCAGGAGGCATCATAGCAGTGATGTTTCCCATATTAATCTCCAACAAGACTTCATGTACCAGGATAGGTGTCTGAAGTGGAGGTGTAGGAGAATGAGAAACAAAAGCTTCAAGACAGGAAGGAATCTCATTGAGGCTAGGGAGAAAGGAAGAATGATGATGTAGACCATTCCATGGAATTTCCTCCAGAGACATGATCTCCATGATACTCTCGTTAGTGGGGAATGTCTTGTTCAAAGGATCTAGGGAATCCCAAGAACTAAGCCAAGGAGATGGCACGTAAGTGGCCAGGTCCATACTGAAGATAATATGACTTTTTGAAGTGGCCATCGAAGCTAAAACAATTTCTTGATAATTTATCTCTAATGGACTTAAAGGCATAACATCACCAAAAGAGTCAATTTGATCGTCAGAAGGGATAATCCAAGGATCCTTAGCATTTGAGATCATATTTACCAAATGAACATTTGGAGGTGGGAGAGAAAAGGTACCCATTAAAGAAGAGTCTTTGAAGATACCTGCTCCCAAACTCTCATAAGGAATCACAATATTGCCCACATAAGGAACGTTACCGTTCGATGAACCAGAAGAAAAGAAAGACAGTTCATCAACCGTGACTATTTTTCCTTCAACAGGAAAACAAAGTATGCAGAACAAAGAATACACCACACAAAACATGGCGTGAGTCCAACTTCACCCGAGAAGAAGGTTTTAGTTGAGATTGGCATCTACGACTTCTACTTCTAATTCAACAATCTTGCCTTATAATGTAATTGGTAAGTTCGTGAGAATACCTTATGGTGGTGAACCTCTTCCATCAAAGGCTTCAAAGGTGTTTGGTGATTATTTAAGAGGAGGAGAGCCAATGGCTTTCTAACACGAAACTAACATGATGCAGGTAGAGGCACCTTCATCAATAACCGTTCGATGAATCATCTTTCCTTTGATAAGGACCTGTATCAGAAATGCAACCTAATGAGGAAGACGAGGTACATGATTCTCTATATAAAAAGTAATTAGAATTGAATTAGAAGGATCGATAGCACCTATAATAGACAACATTGACTTCCGTTGCGTTGGACAAGATTGAAGTACCTCCAAGGCATACATCATCGAATGTGCCTGAGCTAAATCCTCAACAATATTGTAATGTTGTGCAACTCTAGCATTCAGATTGAAAGATGACTTCCGAAGAACACCTTTGAGAGTTGGTTGGATGAAAGACTTACTATTAGGGCGCTTGATATGGAGCAGACCAGAATTGGATGGAGTAGAAGTAGAAGGAGTAACAACAACTTCTTTCTCCTTTGTCTGCTTAAGCGTGGCTTGGTAGTCCTTAGTTCAAGTAGTGATCGAGATAGGTGATGAACCTTGCATCATGAACACTTGGGAACCTGAGGAAGCAGAAGACTGAGGCTGGTCTACCAATTGGGTCTACTGTGATGGAAAGGGTTTTTTTAAGACAAAGTCGCTTTCAGTAAGTGACTAACTTCAGATCGTCAGGGACAATCCTTAGTGTAATGATCCTCCTCACAAATGAGGCAAGGATACTTCATATTTCTTCGAGAAGCATCATCAACAAAAGATTTAGGAGGCTCCTGTTTTGGGGCATCAACTTTGGCCATACCTTTGCCCTTTTTTTTTCCTTCAGAGGTTTTGTCTGTTGCGGTAGACTGGACAACATGTACTCCAAAGGTTTTACTAGGATTGGATGAATTCTTAGAGGGATTATTGGAACCAGTGTTCGATATCGACTTCTGCTTCGAAGAAGCTTTCGCAGGAGTCCGAGACACTGAACTAATCACACCGTCAACAGGTGATGTATCCGGAGACTTCGATGCTGTCAAATCTAATGATGGTCTTGGAGCATTTGGTAACATATCATACAATGTGCGAGATTGCGAATAGACTAGGTCTAAATACTGGGCATGGGCGATAGCTTGATCTTTAGTAACACATCCAACCATGGCTATGTACTTAGCAATTTTTTTTACGAATGATTTTGTGAACCATTCTATCAACAACTCATCAAAAATCTAAAACTTGATGAGGCGATGTCGACATCTCCATCCATGGATATGATCAAAGATGTGGGTCGCATTATCTTTCTTAAAGGGACATAAGCAAATGGGTGCCAATTTCATAGCAAACTGGCATTTGGAAATGAGTGAGGAAAGCCATAACAAGAGAGTTGAAGTCACAATAGGTACCTCGAGGCAATTCGATGTACCATTTGGTGGCAACACCTGTGAGAGTTCTTTGAAAGAGTCAAAGACAGGTAGAATCATTGACATACGAATTAGACGAGCACCAGAGGTGATATATCATCACGTGGGCTTGTGAATTTGGGGCAATCACTTAGAATCTTCATCGGAATTGGAGGCCAGTAAGGCAAATGAAGAATGGGATCATTCGTGAGCCTTGATACATTGGGAAACTCCAATGTGGCCAAGAAAGGCAATTGCGTGTTAAATGCCATATAAGGCCTTTGAGGAGACCCAAACTGCGGAGTCCGTCCTTGTTGGTAAGGATTTCCCCCCCACAACGGAGGATTCTGTCCATATGGAATTTGATTTTGTCCCCACTGAGGGTTATCTTTCCCGTAAGGAGGATTCTGTCCTGGGTAGGTTTGATACTGGCCTGCCATAGGCCACTGATGAGCATTGTATGTAGCATATGGGTTATAAGGACGTTGAACCGGTTGACCCTAGACGTAAGGAGATTGACCCTATTGATGTAGGGGTTTAACTTGACCTTGCAAAGGCCAACCTTGCTAATACACATATAAGGCTTACTGCCGCCAAGGTTGACCTTGTTGCTGTTGCGAAGACTGGCTTGGATGATGCGAAGACTGGCTTTGTTGATGCAAAGGTTAGCCTTGCGAGGACAAAGGTTGAGAGGACTGCTGCACAAACTGAGTTTGTGGCTGCAAAGGTCGCTTCGACTGTTGCAAAGGTTTCTCTTGAAATTGTAGAAGTTTTCCTTGTTGCTGCAATGCTTTCCCTTGTTGCTACAAATATTTCCCCTGCTATTGCAAAGGTTGTCCTTGTTGCTGCAAGGGTAGTTGGACAATTCCTGGGGTTATACCCTAAGGGTATTGATAGTTCTTGAATTGGATATGGCCATATCCACCTGGAATAACGGGTTGACCATGCTGAACATAAGGTCCAACTTGAGGAATGTAAGGTGGATTAACCAAGGCTTGTGAACCATATGGGACATTAGCTTGTTGGAATGGGACATGAGCCATATATGGCTGCTAATATTGGACATTACCTGACTCGAATGGACCAACAGGATTAAGAATAATGCCATAAAAAGGTTGATTCATTCCAACCATGTGAGTTTGTAATCCACTCACACTAGTTTCTCCTGACATAAGAGGGATATTTAGATCTTTCCCCCTAGGTGGTGGCACAATCTTTCCACTCATTGGAGGGATAGAAGAAGTTACCAGGACCTAACATGAGACAGTCGGTTGAACTGGAAGAGTCGGTCAAAACGATAAAATAGGTTGAGACGAAATGGTAGGTTGAACCAGAACTGAAGTGACTGCAGTTTGTACAATCGGTTGAGAGGTCATGTTCTGAATGAACATATCTAATTTAGGCAAAGTGATGAAATACCAGATGGGGTTCTGATACAATGACGAGGCACTAGGAGTGCCTGAAACCAACTGAGCTAGAGAGGTATAACCTTGTGGCAACATGGGCTCACTAATCTCAAGGTAAGAGAGAGACAAGACTCTTCCTGTATAAGGAAAGCCTTCTAGAGGGAACTCATATCCCTTCTCATCATTTACATGAGGAGTATGGGTAGCAGAGACTTTTGAATGACCTGGAGAGGAGACTGGGATTTCGCCTTCTGAATCCATAGGTTGAAACAACTGGCGATGAGGAACCGAAGATGAACGAGGAGATAACTCCAAAGGAATACCAGGTCGATCGTACGGACTGTATGAACGCTGAGGAGATATCACAACAAGATCGAACAATGGGTTTGGTGGATAGATAATCAGCTGCTACGGTCTTTCAGGAGTCTGTGGACTCTCGGGTGTTTGGATAGGATTACTAGAGGAATCTAGATGAGATTCTTGAGGTGACTAGGAATTTGATGGAGGTGGACGAGAAGACAAAGGTTGGATACTCAGAACAATTCCAAGTTCAACACCTTGATCCTCAAGCGACTGGGGAAGTTCCGGATGAAATCCTTGGGAGGACCCTTCAATATTACACAACGAAGGGGAACTATGAGATGGACTCAATGGTTTAGCCACGATGGATTCCCCTCAACAACAAAAAAGAAAAGGAAAATTTTTATTAAGGCTTTAACAATCTTGAAATTAACAGGGAATTACTTAATTTGGTCTAAGAAGTAATTGCTTGGGATTAACATGTTTACCATGGGCAGTTATATTTTAGAAATAAAAACATTGCCTTTTCATCTTTTAAGAGTCGAGAAAGGGGCGAAAAGGTGAATCTAGTCACTTTCAATAGTTTTGCGAGCTTGAAAGGACAAGTTTCTCGATGATTTTTTCAAATTTAAAGAGTCAGAAAAGATCAAATGATTGCTTAGGTTAATCTAGGTAAAAGGAGTACCAAGTAATATTGAACTGCAATTTACACCTTAGCCAATAAATTGACCAAGGACTTGATGTAAGTGCAGGAAATCTCCCCGAATGTTGTGTTTGGTGTATCATGTTTATAGGGTGACAGACACAACTTCCTACGGATAAAGGATTGCAACCTAGGGGGGTCTCCCTTTATATACGTGACGATACAGGGAGCATAAGTCCATGCTAGCATTGTCTAATGCTGAAGCAAATGACAACTACTAAGTTTTTAAGACATTAGAACACGTCTCTAACCTAGACCACTAGATATGATTGTTAATTTTTAAAATCCTCCTTAGGTTAATTGATAGATTTTAAAGTTGATCTTGTAATTATGTCTCAATTAAAATGCAAACTAGATGATGAAATGAAATCCTTCAATTCGATGAAAGCTATCTATGCAGGGAAGAAAATCAATCAAATCACGCATCAAACCAAATGCAAAAATGAATCCATGACACTCTTCAAATGCTAAATGCAAAATATGAAATCTAATCTTTCATATGATAAGCAAATGTAATGCCAAAACAAATCTTAAAGCAAAATTTTCTTAAGATATAATAATGATTTTCCTCTTTTTAAAAAATGCAACTATGTAATCTAGTGCAAACCAAGAAGTATGAAAATCTTTTTCACATCAATGATTCAAATGCAGCACAAAATGCTTCAAAGACTATGAACATGAAAAACTTCAGTTCGAAACATGAAAAACTTCAAAGCAAACACTTTCTTCTAATTCCAACAAGACAATTTATTTGTAATCTATTGTTCATCAAATGAAGCTTAAGTAACTTTCACTATATCCACTAATGAAAACAACTTAAGGAAAAAGAACCAAAAAGTGATCTACAAAGTATGCATGAACACACAAAGACTCTTTAACACAAGCAATTGATCAAAGAGTGGACGAAGGTCGACCTAGAAGACCTAGAACCCTAAAAGGCTAATTAAACTTCAAGGAAAATCTAGCCAAGTTGAAAGACAATTGCAATCAGACAAAGAGAGAGTCAACGAAGAACACAATGGTAAATCACAGGGAGAAGACAACTAGAACCGAAAATCAGAGAGAAAACCCTAAATTTCTTAATTTTTTGCAATCATCGCACTTGTCAGGAGTAAAGTAGCAATCATCGCTACTTTAACTAAAAAACCTACAATATCATTGCGACTATCAAACTCAAATCCGCGATGGTCAAGAAAAGCAAAAAAGAAATCCAAAATTTTCAAAAACAACTCAAGTTAACAATCTTCAGGCATCTACTGGAAAATGACACTGACTACAAACAAGCAATGAAGTCCAAAAATCAATGGTTGATCAAACTCGGCGAAGGACAAGGTGAAGGAAAGGAAGGAAAGGGTCATAGGCTCCCCAACAGAGTCACCATTTTGTTGACAAGGTTAATCCTCTCTACAGACAGAGACAATCCCTCTAGCCCAATGAGTGGGTCTAGAAACTAAAGGGACAATCAACTAGACATCTTCCTAGATTATAATTTAAAAGTACAACAAGAGAGAAGGCCTACCTTGCTCTGATGCTAATCTAATTTCCTTTGTTGAGATCCTCGAACTGCTTGTGTCACGGACCTATTCTTGCTTCTTCTAGCGCTTATGTACCTGCACAAGTGTCCAAGAGACATTAAAGCATACCAAAACCAATAACAAAATCCAATAACAACCTACTTAGCCGATCAAGAATGCCAAGTCAATACATACATGAACATATATATTTTGGGAAGATGAACCAATAATTGTACTATTATTTAAAGAATAAAGGGGAAGCTTACAACCATAACCTTGACGTTGAAAGGATCTCCTTGAGTGGTAATCCAAGTCCAAGCCAAGAAACTCTCCAACACTCCTTCTCCAAGTCTGATGAATAGCCTCTAAGCACAAGCTCAACATAGGTGTGAAATGGACATAGATCAACCATTTGGGAATGGTAGAGGGGGAATTTATAGGTTGGGAGAGGGATTTAGGCCTCCTCCAAAGATAATATTAGGCCCACATATTAAGGTGGTAGCTCATAGGGATGAGACCAAGAGGTCAACTTAGGAGGATCTGACCTCATCTATGCGAAACCACCTCCAGCTCGCCGCTCTGGAAGCTTCTAGATCACGAAGCTTCTCATCCTCTATGGGAACATTTCCTTTTTGAGACCATTGCGAGTATGAGAGAGAAAAGAGCGATGCCATCACTGTCTTAACAAGGTGCAATAGGCGATCATCACAGTTTTTAGCTTCATAAGGGTGATGACTCCCATTTTACGGTTTCATGAGCCATTTCTTTAGGGAAAGCTCCAGATATTTTCCAAGCAAAGTTAAAAGAGGGACTTGTGCTGTATACATGGATGAGTATACTGTATAATGATCATGTTTCGGGCACTTCAGGGTATGTCACAGGGAAGTGCAGGAGGCGTGACAAAATACTATGTACACTCTCCCCAAGATCCAAATCTTTTCCACATGGAATATTGATATGCTTGGTTATTTGATGCTTTACCTAAGCTCCATGGATTTAATTTTTCAATTTATCTTATAGGACAATAGAGTACACCCCCCGAGACCTGCCACCCTTGGAAGGAACTCGATATGAATTATTGATGAATCTACGAAGCCTATAATTTGCTTGAGTTGGAATCAAAAAATTTCTACACCCTTCAATATCCTCAAACATTTTCAGAGACCAAAAACAATATATAAGGGTTGAATGGTTAAGTTGAATATCAAAAGAATGCATCAAAATATTAATTTGCTTGAGTTGGAATCAAAAAATTTCTACACCCTTCAATATCCTCAAACATTTTCAAAGACCAAAAACAATATATAAGGGTTGAATGGTTAAGTTGAATATCAAAAGAATGCATCAAATATTAAATACAATAGTAAACTATTGGCAAGGAGAGACATCATGAATCAATTGGGTTTTATATTTTATTTTTAAAATTTAAAAAGATTATGAATTTGGGTAAGCATTGAGGGTTTAATGGTTAAGTTGAATATCAAATAAATGCATCAAAATATTAATTGGATTAGTAAAATATTGGTAGGGAGATACATCATGAAACCAATGATATTTCATTTTATATTTTTATCTTTTAAGAAGTTTGTTAAATTGGGAAAGGGTTGTTTTTTGGATGGAAAGTAGTGCAAAAGGTTTTTTTTTTTTAGTTTTTCTTAATGGATGGTTCACAGGGTGGCTGCTACATCCACAGAAAATCTGGGAAGATCAACCCCGAAGGGAATCTTTTAAAGCCCGTCGACGAGACTAACAGGGCCTAACTCCAAGGGCGTCAAGGAGAATTGACCCTATGACCTCCCGATCAATGAGGTACTTAACAACAGGGATTCAACCAGTTAAGCTAACCTTTGGGGCTGTGTAAAAGATTTTGTTAATTTAACCCTTGGGACTGTGTAAAAGATTTTGTTAATTTAAGATAAAGAGTATTTATTGGTTAGAAGAGTAATAGTGAGGCGAGATTTGTCTTTATTGAATTTAATTATAACAAAGTATTTTAGAATGTTAAACATTTAATATTTTTTCAAAAGACAAAAAAAATCTATTATATTCATTAGGGATGAATATGCACGTTGCCTTGGGAAGGATTTAATGAGGCTTGAAATCCCATCTTATCAAGAAAATAAAAACTAATGTTATTTACCTAGCCTTTCCATAACTATCCAAAATTGTATTATCGACTATTTCATTGGCTACTGCCTATAACTTCTTATACAAAAAAAAAATTTCATTTGTAAGATTCATTACATATATAAACATAAAAAAATTATAGCAACAACTAGTGAACATATCATGAAGAGATATCGAAAATGAAATTCCATTGGTTTGTGTTATACTCCATCCACACTCTATGATGCTAAAAGATCAAATATGAAGCTCCAAAGCTTCTTTAGAGAGAGCATCTAATTTGGAGTTAAGCTCCTTAAGCACATGGTTGAAAGATAATCATTTTAACAGAATAATAACTTCTAATGACCTCTTATATATCCTGAAGGAGGGAATGCAAAAAACATTTTCAACTCCAACTTCTTGTTTGCCCAAATGATCACCAATTTTGAGTCACCAAGGGCTTTCAATTTGTATACATTCTTCATAAAGGCCACATAAAGGAGAGTTCTTAATGCATTGAATTCTTCTTGTGTCACTGCACTTTTCAAGTTTCTTCGTGTGTCAATTGGATCTGGACGACGGTAAGTACGCCAGCATAAATCTTGGCTGAATTCTTTTTCAGAAAACATGCAAAATTGTAATAAACACAGATATATCAAGTTCACCATACAATTGTTTTGTTCTCTTATATTTTGGATTTGATCGTTAAAACAATAAGATGACAATGCCTAACACACAACTTATCTCAAGGAATGCACTATTTACAGTGACGGGTTTTTAATTTTACAGTAATGGTTTTTAATTTTATTGTTTACCGGGGTTGATATAAGTGTACTTAGTAGAATCATTTAGAGCAGCTGGTGAAGGAGTGCGCTGTTAAGGCGCTCCATATGCAAAGGTCACCGGTTCTAGTCTCGCCGATACCAAAAAATCTAGCAAAATTCAGCGTGGTGTCGCTGGTGCGGCTCAGGCCGGGTGCGATCCCCGGGTGATTTTGACGGCTTAGATGCCCCTGAGTCGTGGCCTCTCAGCATATGGTAAGAGTGATTTTCATCATTCACCCACTTATCAACAAAAAAAATGCACCCAATAGAGAATTAGAAAAAAATTCATATGAATTTAAATATTTTCAATCACTATAAACAATGACCAATAGGGCTCTCTTGGGTGTCTTCCATAACAGATGGTCTATGCCATATTAGAATCGGTCTTTGCAATAACAGAACTTATGAAACCTGATACCCAATAACCTATGAAACCTGATACTCAATAACAGCGAAAAAAAAATATTGATATCAGCTAGTTTTTTATTTTTTGTTTTGAGTATAGAGACTAACTCAAACTTCTATCTTTTAAAAAAAAATCTAGATTTACAAATTTTGTTATCCCCTACTCTCATCTAAAATACCCCTCGTTTTAGTCTTGTTTTTTTCTTTTAGATTAATGCTTCTGCTTCTCTGGTTCAGATGGGTGGGTGAGAGTAGCATACCTGAAATATTTACTTGGAAATGGTAGAAAAATTGAGCCAACATAGCGTCACTGATACACTCTTGGAACCCTGTGACCCACGACGACATCAAGCACAACTCCAAATTCAAGAGGAAAAGAAAATACAAGTAATGTCGCCTACGTTGCTCCAAATTCAGAAAGAAAATAAAACACAGGGAATGTCTGCTGTCCCATTTCTAATGTAGGTAATGTCTCTATCACCATTTTAATGCCTATGAAAGAGTGTACATCACGATGAATCAATGGAATAAGAGTGAATAAAGGAGAAAGTCGTAGTGCCGAGACATGAACATGCAGAGGAAAATTGAAGACATGTGGAGAAGAGATGGCTTAGGGAAAAGTGTCAACTTGACACGGAGCATCAATTTGCACAAGGACTCAATTTTCATAACGACATATAACCAGGCTAAAAGTTGGGATATATATATGCAGTTTCAAATTTTGGGAGATGTATGAAGTTTGAAACCTAAAATATTATAAAAGTTCATGTATGGCCGTCTTTTTTGAAATTTTAGATAGAAGTTTGTTAGCTATTTTGGAAACTTTGGATAAAATTTTGTTAGCCATATAACATTACCTCGAGACTCGTGAAGGTTTCCATAAGAGTCTCCAATTAAAATTTTGAATAAAATTTGGGTGAATGGAAATTGCAACCTGAAAGTTTGGTTAAATTTTGATAGCTCAAATTTTTTTTGGTCAAAGGACCGATTAATGTCTGGTCAATGCTCTAGCGATCACTAGAGTCCCTGCATTGCCAGAGGCAAGGACTAATAAGACGTGAAAGCTATGATATTGGAATGTACAACTCATAAACATTGTTACTTTATATTTAAAACATTGATGCATTTTATCAAGAGAGACATTGTTATGATTTAAAGAAACAATATGATTATAATATAATATAAAAATTGTGGTATGATGTATCATATATGTTATTATAAATAATAATAATAAGAATAATATATTAGAAACTATATTCAGAGGGGTGAATGGAAATTGCAACCTGAAAGTTTGGTTAAATTTTGATAGCTCAAATTTTTTTTGGTCAAAGGACCGATTAATGTCTGGTCAATGCTCTAGCGATCACTAGAGTCCCTGCATTGCCAAAGGCAAGGACTAATAAGAGATGAAAGCTATGATATTGGAATGTACAACTCATAAACATTGTTACTTTATATTTAAAAAGTTGATGCATTTTATCAAGAGAGACATTGTTATGATTTAAAGAAACAATATGATTATAATATAATATAAAAATTGTGGTATGATGTATCATATATGTTATTATAAATAATAATAATAATAATTATATTAGAACTATATTAGGGTAAAGAATGTCCCAAAAGAAAATTGGAAAATTGTTGAAAGTAATAATCAAGTGAAATATAATATAATGAATGTAATCTAAATTTGATTTTTTATATTTTTTTATAATAAATATAGTAGGAAGTTAAATTTAAGAAGAAAATTGAACAAATTGAGAGATTGTTGAAAGTAATAATCAAGTGAAATATAAGTATAATGAAATGCAATCTAAATTTGAGTCTCTATATTTCTTCTAATGAATATAGCAGGGAGTTAAATTTAAGAAAAAAATTGCACTAGCATAAATGTCCTAGAACAATGACAATCCTGGCCACAACATGCGTAATAGAGGAGTTCAATTTCTTTGGGGTTTTCTTAAAATAGCATAAAATAAATTCTAAAAGTGGGAATTATGAGGTATCTACCACTTTTACTAGTAAATTATTATGAAGATGATAAAAAATCAGATTACAGATAAAATTGTTGTATCAATGAATGTTGTGAAAGTACTTGTGAAAAGCTTTGTCATTGGGACATGGCAACAATCAACAACTTTAAGGATTTAAAACCTTGTTAAAATTGTTGTATCAATGAATGTTGTGAAAGTACTTGTGAAAAGCTTTGTCATTGGGACATGGCAACAATCAACAACTTTAAGGATTTAAAACCTTGTTGACCTAACCGCTGATGCAAATAGGGAAGGAAAATTGTTCTTCCTTTCCCAAAAGAGTTATAATGTTAGATTATGTGATTCCAAAATTACATCTTCATGGCAAGTCAATTTTAAAGATCAATATTGGAAATACTCATGTGTTAGTTCCTTTTTCTTTTTTTAATAGTGCATAATGGCACAAGGGTTCTAGTGGTCAATGAAAGCACAAAGGGTTCTAGTGGCCAATGAAAGCACAACTTGTATCAAAGGACATAGTAGAAAGATTTATCCATTTTGGCATTTGGTGTATAAAAATTTGTATAAATTTTAAAATTTGTTGTATAATCCACATCGTAAATAGACATTTAAATATTATTTTAAATTTTAAATTTTTTGAAGATTAATAAAATATTATTAATAATTGAAATTTATTTAAATATCTAAAATTAAAAATCATTATGTTGTATTTTAATAATAATTTAGATATTATAAGTTAATAGTTAATAATTTAAATATTATTGATTAAAATTTATTTTTTTAAACAAAAATAAAATTTAAATTAAAATAATTAATCCTTATGTTGTAATAACATAACACTTCAACCATTTATTAATTGTTAATTTCATTTTTATATATGAAAAATGATAAATAATTTAACCATTTATTATTTGTTAATAATTTAGTAAAGTTCAAATAATAACATAATATAAAAAATGATACTTCATACTTTTTATAAGTTTAGCATTACAAAATAATTATTTTACTTATATAGTTTGTGTTAAATGGTTGGTTATAAATTTATATCCATATACCAATTGCATACAACCATTTGAACTATAAATCATATAAAGTTGGGATCATATATTGTATTTGAGAAGATTATCTTGGAAAAAAAGTAAATTACTAAATATTAAAACTCTTATTTTTAATAAAATATATATATAAATTCTTTATTTTCTAGTAAAATAAATATTATAAAAAAGATTATTTGAAAAAATAATTGAGAAAACTTTATTTTATTATTATTATTATTATTATTTTATTTATTTTATTTATTTTTTATTTTTTTTCGTAAGAAAAAATTGTAATTTTATTCAAATTGATAAAATTACATTTTGTAGATGCCTGGGGCATTATTCAGATGGCTATTCCTGTATTAACAGGCATCGAGCAAAGAACAATACACAAAATTTGCAAATGACTGTTCTTGTAATGACAGGAAGCTATAGAAATTGAGAAAATAAAAGAGAATATGAAAGCTGATCCAGCATGACTAAACTTTTCTACCTTTCTTCTTCTCCACACGTCGCCAACCACCAGTGTCGGGAGTGGGAGTAATAATGGTTAGCTGATTTTTCATTGGGATCAGTTGAAGTTCTTTGTCCGATTCTGAGCCCTCTGATCCATGGGTTCGTTTGATGCCGCTTATTTCCATTTGTGGCTCTTGTTGCAGATTTGTATAGTATGGCCCCAAGTGAGTAGTTGGGGCATTCTCCCCCTGTGTATATGTCTGTCTCATTTGATAATCAGGTTCTGTCTGGGTCTCTATAGGTTCCTCATTTATGTCTTCTTCTTCCAATGGGTCGGTGTGCTGCCAGCCCTTAGGCTTTTTCTGTTGTTTCTTGGTTCTCCTGGGGTCTTTTCGAGCAGCTGGGCAATCATATTGGAGGTGCCCTGTTTGCATGCATCCCCTGCACCGGATCGCTGTGTTCTCATAGTCTAGTTGTTTTATCCATTGTGAGTTATTGAAGTTCAGTGTGATGTGGTCAGGTAGTCCCTCACTCAAATCCACTTCTACACATATTCTGGCGAATGCGAATATTCCCCTGATAGTTCCGTCTTCGTCCATTTTTAGGTATTTCCCCAGGGTATTCCCAATTGCAACTAATACTTTTTGATGCCAAAAGTGTAGAGGAAGGCCATGTAGCCTTACCCACACAGGCATCGTTGAGACTTTCATTGTGTTGGCGTCGAAATCAGAAAACCAGGGGGTGAGAAATAGGCCAGCACTGCCCCAGAACCAAGGCCCCTGTTTGATAATGCTGTCTCGTTCTTGTTCTGTATTGAATCTAACTATGAAGTACCCTTTGGGGCATAGGTAAATTTCACAGTTTGTGGTCCATGTTGTCTAGATCCACTGGTGCAGGGCATCTGATTTTGGCCAGAAAGCATTAAATCTACAAATGATTGCAGTTTTAGACAAATCAGAGTATAGACTGGTTACCTCTGGCATGGAGACTAGTAGCGTTGGTGAATCTGGTGTTTGTTCAACAATGTAAGGTCCTGGTAGCTCTGTTGGTGGAGCTGCTTTGTTTTTCATTTTCTCCCCCCTTCCTGCTGCATCTCGAAAGGAGCTTGCATTTTTTGAGCTGGTTCCAATGCTTCCACTTCTCAGTCGAAGATTAAGAATAATGGTTGAATCCTTGGCAATGCCGTAGTGCTGTAGAGGTTGGTTGTCCTGCAGAATGTGGCCTGAATGTATGAGGTTTTGATGCTGTGATGGGGTTCCAAGGTGACTCTGGATCTCTTTTTTTTAGCGCATGGATGCTCATTCCTTTACCGAGCTGCATGCAGAAGTGTTTGCCTCCAATTGCTTTGATGAAAATCTGGATCGGGCCTGCGTCCTTGCAGAGTAGATCGGTCCCGAGGAGACCTCGTTTGGTTGGATCTGGCTGTTCCTCTTTGAATCCAGATGGATCTACCCTATCTAGTTCCTGGTTCTCTGATTTGTAAACCGGATCTGGCGGGAGGATGGCATATCCAGGGTTTAACCCTCGTCCCACTGTGTACGAGCACCGACCTCCTCCAAACAGCCGTTTCCCGGGATTTGTCTTAGCAGATCCAAGTTGTAATGCAGCAGATCTAGAGAATCCTATAGAGTTGTCGTGCGATCTGCGAGTACCAGATCCAGAAGCTTTGTCGTTCTCGTGTTCCCTTACACCCTTGCAGTCGTGTTTTGGTTATGTTGCGAGATCCCTGATCTGGGTACTGCGCACCCATCCAGTCAAACAGAGGCAGGGGTTTTTCTGTATACCCAATGTCTTGATCAGGGGGGTCTGTGTGAGGGTTGCCGGTGCCCTGTCCAGGAGATCGAACACGGGAGCGAAAGCAGGAAAAGATGCCTGGTGTTTCTTCCATTTGCCACACAGATGCTCGCAACGAAACCCGACTAATTGCGGATGAGTGGATCCATCCTCTGCGTGTGCGGCTGTGTTGTGAACCCTCGCGCACGGTGCCATTACAGTCCGGATTCACGATCAAAATTTGTTAAATCGTCTAACACCACAAATCCACGGTCTATTATGTTTCTTATTTGTTGGACCTTTATTATATATATATATATAAAATATAAATATATAATAATATATAATATATATATATATATAATATATATATATATATATATAAAACAAAACTAAATTATATATGATGAGATGATGTGGTGGTTACGTCCACTCGACCAAATTTTGGTCTATCGGACCTAAGAAACGAGTTAATTTAGTTTGATTTAGATTTTATTCTATGCTCAAAAATCTGGAGAAAGCCTCCCGAGCTCACTTAATTGACATCGAAAAGGCTAAAAGTCAGTATTGTAACAAGATTATGAAACAAGATCTAGTGTGGGTTTTACGGGGCACTCTAAGAGAAGTGATTTCATCCTCGATGTTCATATTCTCATAGAGATGGCAGATCCTTTCCATCCATGGTGTTTTAAGGAACTGCCCAACGACCCGTTTCACTATGGAGCTCATGAGAGTTCGTTCTAATCTTGGCTATATTAATTTTCTTCTTTGAGCTAGTTTAAACAGAGAGATACTTTTGATCTTCTAGGGTGGGGTTCATGACCTCCTTATAATATCTTAATTTTATTTTAGCTGCTAAAATCTTTCTCACACCACATTTTTTCTTTGAAGTTAGAAGTAACAATATTTTTAATGTTATGTTATGAAACCAACTCACAAAAAGATAGAAAAGATAGATCAACACCTTGTAAATAAGCCTCTTCGAGGGGGAAACCTCCTTTACATTACACAAATGAACAATTCTTGGATGATACAAATGACAAGACCTCCTTTCTCTATATAGGAGTCTAGGGGGTCATAATATAATTAGAGCCGACATAACAATAATAATGTAAGGGCACAATAATAACAATAGCGGGATTCTATGGGGCACAATAATAAAAATATGGGGACTACATGGGCAGAACAATATAATAAGGGGGTTGCACTAATAAAAATAAGGGGTTACACTAGTAGTATACGAACCTAACATGTTATTAATGTTTTTCAATGCAAAATTCTCGTCGATCTCCCAATGGTTTAACCAGGCCCTGGTGTCTTTATACCAACCTTGTTTGAACCTTAGGTGGTTTTGGATGGAATTTAAAGTTAGCTTAGGAAGTCTATGGTCTCCTATGTTATTGAGTTTGTGCTTGTACAACAGAAGCCTAGTCTATCTAGGCTCTCGATAGGGGAAAGACCCACTTCTATAAGGAGAATAGGATAGGGTGTATTTCTTTTAATTTTGAGGTTATACGTTAAAAAACGTTTCTGGATTTGCTCAATCTTTCTCCAAGATTCTCTAGAGATGATGCAATCCCAAACCTCACATCCATATAAGATAACAGGAGTGACTAAAGTTTCAAAGAGGAGCTTATTTCTATCCCACATTACGAGGTTTGTCGTTTTACAATTATTTTCAAGACCAAAATAAGCTTTCCACCCCCCATTAATCCTTTTCTCAATGCTATAGTTCCATTTGAGCTTGTGATGAATATCAAATCCTAGGTATGATCTGAAAATCACTTATAAATGATCTTAGTTAATTAATGTAGGTATTACAGACTCATGTGCTAGTGTGCCTATGTTATTTTAAGCAACGGATCGATAAGATTACGAAATACACAGGCATTGGAAAACAGTAAGAGAAACACAACAAACAAATAAAAAACACAACAATTTAATAAGGAGTTCACCCAATCCTCCTGGGCTACGTCTCCTGGTCCAACTTTTAGTGGTGGCCTTTTCTATTGTGTCTTTAAGCAGAGTTTTTACAATGAGGAGCTCAATTTGAGTCTCCTGGAACAGATGATGCTTAGTAGGGTGGTACTTGGATTCCCCAAGCCACTAGAGTACACAGACTCCCCCCTTACCAAGTCTTGACCTCAACTGGTCTTAATGGGATGAGTCCAATTTGGTACTCAGTTCCCGATCGATATCCTCACGGGGATTGCTTGAACCTCTCAAGCCTTCTCGGTTTTGTCTGCTCTATTCTGCCTTAGCTCTGTAGGTCAACTCGAATTCTTTGTTCTCTGCTTCTTGCTTCACTCTCTATTCTGTCTCCCTCCTGTTCTCTGTCTGTTCATGGTTTAAAGCCAATCCGTCCCTTGACTGTTCGCTTCCTCTTCTGGCTCTTTGGATCACCTGCCTCTGTCCACTGGAATTCCCTGCTTCTGTGTCATCGCCACTGTGTAACATTCCATAGAGAGGTGGCCACTTGTCTCGTTACAAACTGGGTGTCAGCTTTTCCTCGAAGGGTTGTTATTTTAGTTATTTCACGAAATGATTCATCCGCCAGATCATTGGTCATGTCGGACCTCAAATGTCATATGCCTTAGCCTATTCTTTCGTCAAATCCGGTCTCCCATTGGGTGCAATCTCTACCGTTGATCTGGGGCCTCTAGATCCTATGGTCATCGCTTTTATCGCACGGGTGAGATGCTCGACCGTTACCCTGCGATGAGAGCAGTTTTCTCTCTCATCCGCCGGACACGCGTCATTTAGTGTATGGCATCGGTTGGTCCTCTACCAAACCCGCTTACTGCCCGAAATGCCTCCGATATTCCGATGGTTTTGAGTGTGGGACCTGCATTCTAACTTTTCGGGTATTTCCGCACGGTTTTACCTGTTTTTCACATGATGAGGTGCCGGGGCTTTTCCTTCTCTGAGGTTTTTATTGTGCGATAAAATTGCGTATCAAAAACGACCTCTGTTTTCTGATCTGGACTCCTTATTTGCTAGTTTGTGCCACTGCACGGTCTCATGGGGCAACGGTCAACGTGCTTTGACCGAGGGTCCTCATTGTTCCATGCTGGCTACAAACTCCCACTGTCCAGAGGTCCTTCCTGATAGCTCATTGTTTACAAGATTTTGAAGTTTGACATAATTTGAAACAGTCATAGAAACTCTGATAATTTTCAAGGATCCAATTCGGATCACGACCTTCCCACTGAAAAAAGCTTTTGGACCACCAAAAGTTGGTTTTCAAGCATCGACTAAGTGAGGATACAACTTTCTCATCTATCCAATCTCTATCCATTTTGCACTGCTCGGCTTTGAACCCCTGAGCCCAATTCTGAGGTACTCAACATATCCCCTGTGCGTCGTTCTCACCTTCTTGTCTAGAACTGTGTCTTCCTGCAATTCATTAAGATATTCAGGTAGCGGGTCATCAATAGAAGACAATTGACTCTGTTCTTTAGGATGTTCAATTAACGAAGCTTCAAATAGTCTCAAGCTGTTTGCATTGACGACTGAATAGACCAAGAGGAGCGACTGAAAAGCTGTAGATCAAGGCGAAAATCATTCTCACTAATTTTCTCAAGGATCCTAAAAGGTCCATATCTTGTTGGTTTCAACTTTTTACCTTCAACTTGCATCCTGTCCTTGCTGATATATAGCCAAACTTGATCACCAACTTGGAAACTATGCTCCATCCGATGCTTGTCATGCCTGGCCTTGTATTTGGCCTGGATCTTTTCCAGCTAGTCCTGTGCTGCCTGATGGATCTCTTGGATTTGTTCAATGAACCTAGTTGCCTTGTCCACATCGTTGTGTCCCTCAACTATTGTGTCCTTACCAAAGAAAAAATCCAAGGGAGACCTTGGTGTGAAACCAAAATAGGTCTCAAAAGGAGATCTCTGTGTGGAAGAATGTTTGGCTTGGTTGTAATCATGCTGCACATAACACAAATGTTCATCCCAAAGCTTAGGATGCTTGCTGCAATATCCCCTGAGTAACTGGATCACTGTCCTGTTGACTACTTCTGTCTGGCCATTGGCTTGTGGATGGAAAGCTGCGCTTTTCTTCAGTTTGGTGTCCATCAGATATAATGGAAGTGGGTAATCCAAAATGAACCCATACATGTTGGAAGAACAGTTTGCAGTTTGTTCAGCTGTAATCTGTTTATTACAAGGTATCAAAATACACATTTTGCTGAACCTATCCACAATAACATATAGATAATCATGACCTTTCCTAGATTTAGGTAGTCCTCCAACGAAGTCCATGGAAACACTTTCCGAAGGATGAGAAGGAACCAATAATGGAGTGTACAAGCCTAGTTTTCTATTATTGGGCTTGCTTTTAGCACACATAGTACACCCTCTTACATATCTAGAAACTGTCTCGTTCATTTTTGGCCAATAACAAAATCTTTGCAGCTGTGAAACTGTTTTACTTACCCCAAAGTGACATGATATTAGAGAAGTGTGTGCTTCTCGAATTATCTTTACTCTTTCAGTTTGTGGAATGCATAAATTCCCACAATGATATAGGAGTCAATCCTTTAAATGATAATCCAATTCTTCTACTCGTTTGCCTTGAATTAAAGTTGCATATACATCTTTGAAGTCTATATCTTGAGCATATTGTTCAATGTAGCTCTCATGTAACACAGAATTATGCTTAAGTATAGTAGATGCATTTATAATGAGTCTAAATAACATATCTACAACTTTATTGTGTGTGCCCTTTTTATATCTGATGACTAGATGAAACTATTGTAGAAAACCCATCCATTTATAGTGTCTTTATTGCTGCAACTTAGTTTGGGAGTGTAGATATTGAAGTGGTTGATGATCAGTATGTATAACTGTTTCTTTTCCCATTAAGTAATGTTTCAACTTTTTCACGCTCTGTACTAATGCATACAATTCTTTATCATATGTGGGATAGTTAACTACTGCAGAATTAAATGTCTCAGAATGATAACATATGGGTTTATCGTGCTGTATCAACACTGCTCCCATGGCATAGTCACTAGCATCCATTTGGATCTCAAACAGTCTTTGAAGGTCTGGCAATGCTAGTACAGGTGCTGTACTAATCTTTTCTTTCAAGGTGTCGAAGGCTTTCTGCTATTTGCCTCCCACTAAAACACCTTGTTCAATCCTGTTAAAGCATGTAAGGGAGCTGCAATTAAGGAAAAGTTAGAAATGAACTTTCTCCAATATTGTGCTACTCCTAAGAAGCTCCTAACTTTTGTAGCAGATTTGGGTTTAGGCCAGTTTACAATGAGTGCCAACTTAGAGGGATCTATCTTCAATTCACCACCCCCTACTATATGTCCCAAATAATTCAAAGATGTTTTGCCAAATTCACATTTAAAGAGTTTAACATAAAGTTTTTCTCTTTTCAAAACATCTAGTGTCTGCTTAACATGCTTTAAATGTTTTTCCCATGTTTTGCTAAATATCAGAATGTCATCCAGATACACAATAACAAAATCATCGAGAAAAGGTCTGAGTACATCATTCATTATTCTCATGAAAGTAGCAGGAGCATTAGTTAAGCCAAAAGGCATAACCAGCCACTCATACAATCCCTGCTTTGTTTTGAAAGCAATCTTCCATGCATCTTGCTCTACAACTCTGACCTGATGATATCCATTATGCAAGTCTAACTTGGAAAAGTAAACAACTTCTTTCAATTGATCTAACAGATCATCTATGCGAGGAAGGGGACAATGATTTTTGATTGTTATCTTATTCAGTGCTCGGTAATCAATGCACATTCTCCACGAGCCATCTTTCTTTCTCACCAAAACGACTGGGGATCCACATGGTGATGTGCTAGGTCTGATGAACCCCTTCTCGAGCAACTCCTGCTCCTGTTTCTTGATTTCTGCATTCTCTAAAGCGGACAACCTGTACATTCCAATGTTACGCAATGGAGCATCTTGCTGCAAATTAATATCATGCACTATTTCCTTTTTGGGTGGCAGACCTTTAGGTTCTTGAAACAAGATATCATACTCTGAAACAACTTTTTCTAAATTAGCTTGCTGTTTAGCATCACAACCCTCAAATACGTTGGTTTTATTAGGTTTCTTTTCCTTTACAACCATCAGTAAAAATTGTTTGCATGAATTTATAATTCGTTCCATTTGCCCTGAGTTTATGAGAGCGTAATTATTCTTGAGCTTATGAGCTCTTACAAAGTATTCGATTCCATCTTTAACGAGTAGATACTTGTTCTTAGCTCTATAGAAAATAGCTTTTCTATCATACAAGTAAGGACTTCCTAAAACAATTCCCACATTATAAAGAATTATGTCCAACTCAACCTCACTACAAATGCCGAACCCAAAGAAAACTTGAAGTTTGCATTGTCTAGTCACTCTGTTGGGGCTTTATCACTTAACCATCCTAATGGGTATGGTTTCCTGTGAGGTGTAGTCAGAATCCAACTTCTTTACAATTTCTTCAGAAATTAAATTTACTTGTGAGCCACTATCAAACAAAGTATCAATCTTTTGATGTTCGGAAATAACTCGAATATGGAAAAGCTCATGTCTTTTTCTCTCATTTTCTTCATCAATAGTAGATCGTGCAAAATTACTAGTAGATGCTTCAGAATTCTTACCTTTTATACCTGTGGCTACAATGGTTGTTTCATCTCCTGAGTCCGATCCCAAATATTTCTGAATAGCTGCAACAGTCTTCTTCTTCTTGCCCTCGAACTTCTTAGGTATCAGCTCCGGATGCAGAATCCAACAGTGCTCATCATCATGCCCTTCCTTCTTACAGTGAGTGCATGAAGACCTGCTTTCCTATGCAGTTTTGGGCTTCCTTGCTTTCCATTTCTATTTTCTTTTCTCCTTATTCTTGCTTGCAGTGGGTTGGGATGATCCCCCAAATTCTAGGTTTCCATTCTTTCCTCTAGCTTCTAGATGCATAGCTTGAACAGATACCTCATCTATACTAGTGGGATTAAACATGAGGATAGTGTGCCTCATGTAGCTGTGTAGAACACCAATGTACGTCAACAAAGTCTCATGTGAGTCTAATGAGATTCCTAGAATCAAAGCTCTCTTCCTAAATTCTTGGGTGTAACCTTGTACACTTTGCCCTTTCAATTGTCGAAGAGCTTGCCAGCTCATCATGGCTTGCTGCATGTAGGCCAGTGGATAGAAATTCTTTTTGATTGCAAAAACAAATTCACTCCAGACAGAAAGAGTCTTACCATGTCTCTTCATGTCAGCTTGAGTCCTGTCTTCCCACCAAACCAAGGCAGTGCCTCCAAGGCGTAGGTTGGCCAACTAAATCTTGCTCTTGTCTGAATCAATACTCTGCACTCTGCAATAAACATCAATTTGTCTAATCCAATTGTCCAACTTTTTTGCATTCAACTCTCCATCATATATTGGTAAATCAAATTTAACATTTAGTTTAATCAAAGATGTCTTCTATTTATGTTCAAGGCTATTAGGAGGTGTGTGAAAGCTTTCTTCTTTCCCTTTGCCTTTTGAGTGCTCATGGAGGAGAGACTCTTCTTCTCCTTTATCTTGTTTGGAGCCTGATGAATCTTCATCTTTATGTTTTCTAAAACCCTTATACATTTCCTCTACCATGGACCTTATGGCCAGGAAACTATCTATAAATTGAGGGTTTGGCCCCACAGAACCTTTCTCCGACATTGTTTTCTAAGGATAGACTCTTCCAATTTTAGGATTAGTTTTGACCAACTATCCTTCTCCTAATTTGAGCTTTGATCTAGTTAGCATTCAACAGCTAAATCCAGCACAAGCTTGTCTAACCTTAACAACCTATAGCTTTCATACCACTTGATCTGAAAATCACTTATGAATGATCTTAGTTAATTAATGTAGGTATTACAAATTCATGTGTTGGTGTGCCTATGTTATTTTAAGCAACATATTGATAAGATTGCGAAATACACAGGCAAAACAGTAAGAGAAACACAACAATCAAATGCAAAACACAATAATTTAATAAGGAGTTCACCCAATCCTCCTGGGCTATGTCTCGTGGTCCAACTTTCAGTGGTGGCCTTTTCTATTGTGTCTTTAAGTAGAGTTTTTACAATGAGGAGCTCAATTTGAGTCTCCTGGAACAGATGATGCTTAGTATGGTGGTACTTGGATTCCCCAAGCCACTAGAGTACACAGACCCCCCCTTACCAAGTCTCGACCTCAACTGTTCTTAATGGGATGAGTCCAATTTGGTACTCAGTTCCCGACCGATATCTTCACAGGGATTGCTTGAACCTCTCAAGCCTTCTCGATTTTGTCTGTTGATGCTACCTTAGCTCTATAGGTCAGCTCGACTTCTCTATTCTCTCCTTCTTGCTTCACTCTCTATTCTGTCTCCCTCCTGATCTTTGTCTGTTCGTGGCTTAAAGCCAATCCGTCCCTTAACTGTTTGCTTCCTCTTCCAGCTCTTTGGATCGCCTGCCTCTATCTACTGGAATTCCCTGCTTTTATGTCATCGCCATTGTGTAACATTCCACAGAGAGGTGGCCACTTGTCTCCTTATGAACTGGGCACCAACTTTTCCTTGAAGGGTTGTTATTTTAGTTATTCTGTGAAATGATTCATCCGCTAGCTCATCGGTCATGTTGGACCTCAAATATCATAAGCCTCAGCCTAGTCTTCCATCAAATTCGATCTCCCATCGGGTGCAATCTTCGTCATTGATCTGGGGCCTCCAGATCCTACGGTCATCGCTTTTATTTCACGGGTGAGCTGCTCCACCGTTACCCTACGATGAGAGTGGTTTTCTCTCTCATCTGCCAGACACGCGCCATTCAGTGTATGGCATTGCTTGGTCCTCAACCAAACCCGCTTACCACCCGAAATGCCTCCGATATTCTGCCGGTTTTGAGCGTGGGACCCGCCTTCTAATGTTTCGGGTATTTCTGCATGGTTTTACCTGTTTTTCACATGACTAGGTGCCGAGGCTTTTCCTTCTCAGAGGTTTCTATCCTTCCCAGAAATGGCCTCTGTTTTCTGATTTGGACTCCCTATTTGCTAGTTTGCGCCACTGCATGATCTCCATGGGCCAACAGTCTGCGCGCTTTGAACGAGGGTCCTCGTTGTTCCGTGCTGGCTACAAACTGTCACTATCCAGAGGTCCTTCCTGATAGCTTGTTGTTTACAAGATTTTGAAGTTTGACATAATTTGAAACAGTCATAGAAACTCTGATAATTTTCAAGGATCTAATTTGAATCCTTGAAAAAACTTTCTCCAAGTTATTATTGTCATACATAAAATTAGCGTAAGTGTCCTTCTTGGATTTGAAAATCATAACTTTTGTTTTTTTAGTGTTAACAGTCATACCCATGTAGAGCAGAAATCCTTAAGGAGTCTAAGCTGCTTAACAAGATCAGATGGGCACCTTGCGAGAAGAACAATATCGTCAACATAGAGAAGAAGGATGATGAATATCCCAAGCTAAGATCGTGCCAGCACAACCTGCGTCCTCTCAACAACCTTCTAGCTTGTCGATGTAAATGCCAAATAGGGTAGGGGAGAGGGGGAAACATTGTTTAACTCCGATATTACACTTAATATCTTTTGACCACCTCTCATTGCTCTTTAACTTGGAAATTACATTATCGTATAACCTTATAGCAGTAACTCTCAACTCGAAAGGAACCTTTAGCTCTTCTAATCTATTCCATAGGTTGTTTCTAGGAACCGTATCGAAAGCCTTTCTAAAGTCCACAAAGCAACAAAAGAGATTGGATTTATCATTGCGACAATCCTCCACAATGATCCTAAGCGTAACGAGGTGGTCTGTTGTTGAGTGCTGCCTTCTAAAACCCGCTTGGCCTTTAGCCCGATTATCTTTACTTTCAAGCCATATGCTCAACTTATTTTCCAAAATAATACCATATAACTTGGCTAAGAGAGGGATGATCATAATATTCTCATAATTAGAGGGGTTATTTGTATCCCCACTTTTAAAAATAAGGATAATGAGGCTCTGAGTCCATGGTTTAGGGAACCCTTCCTTGACCGCTTGATTGAAAAGCTTGTGGATGTGGGGGATGAGGATAGGACCTCCAATTTTTAAGATTTCCGCCTGGTAACCTTCAATGTCCTTATCTTTCCCATTTTCCAGGCGCTTAACCCCAAAATCAATGTCTTCTAATGAGAAAACTTCTTTTGTTGTGAGAAGGGTTTCAAAGTTAACCATGACATTTTGAGATTCATAAAGCTTTTTAAGATAGGAATTCCAGTCGTGTAAAGAAATTTTATTATTATCTTTAGTTTTCCTAGTTAGAATCTGCCTCCAGAATTTCTTAGGAGCTACCTTAGAGAAGTATAAGAGATTTTCTTGTCTTTTACGAATATACTGCCTTTTTTCCTTTTAGTTAGGGCTTTGTATATTTTTATCTTGCCAATTTTAAGAGATTCATCAACAATTTCCTTAATTGCTCTCCTTGCACTTGTACAGTCTTTGTCATACCATGGGTTGGTTTTGCTATTCCCTTTATTAATTGAAACTTCAATTGAGAAATTGTTAATAGAATTTGAGAGGGTTGTAGTAAAATTATGATAGAGGTATTCTATGTTGTCTATACTAGATAAATGAAGCAAATTAGTTTTTAATTCATTTAGAAAGAGATCGTTTTTATTTCTATCAAAGATTAAGTTCTTTTGGCTATAAGGATTACCTTTTATGGGATCTCTATGCATGACAAAATTGAGAGAGTTATAAGTAAAGGCCTATGATAAGAGTCGGGCTCGTAGTCGTTTAAGATGTCAAAATTTATTATTTCATTGTATAAAGGGAGATTGGAAATAACATAGTCTAGCATGCTGCTACCAAGCGCATGGATGCAGACCATCTGGCTAGAATTGGGCCACTTCTTTAGGTCGTTGCAAATTATGAGATCCTGAGCACTACAGAGCTTGACTAGCTCTGACCCAAACAAATTCTTCCGGAGGTCTTCAGAGCTCCTTTTGTACCGGCTAGCCAGAGTAAGGTCTTCATCTAACCAAAGAGGATTAGGGCTGGAATGATTGCTTAGAAGAATAGCTTGGTTGCTTGAAGTTTGAGCATTAAATTCACCCATTAAAATGATATTACCTTCATTCCTTATGCTAGAAATATCATTCTCTAAACCATTGTAAGGACTATTTTTATCTAGATTCTTTTTCTTATAGAAGTTAGAATTGATTGGGGGGGGGGGAATAATAGATTGCTATGTAGGTCTTTTTTATCATTAATGTCAGTGATCTCTATCAAACAATATTTGTTGTAAGGGTTGTTTCTATAAATCCTAGCATGGGGGAGATGTTCTTCTTAATGTAACAAGCTATACCCCCAATGCCTCTATGGGAGGATCACTTGTTCCAGGTAGACCATAGTCCAAAGCCATCTATGTTAGGGACCTTAGATTCTTCGTGCTCCCAGGTTTCAACAAGCAATATAATATCAACATCATTCGAGATCCAACTTAGCTTGGGGCCTTTGTTCCATGGAAAGCCTCGATAGTTCTAAGAAAGAATCCAGAGCATGTTGAATTGCTATTTATTACTATCTTTTTGGTTTCTATCTCGAATAACGACTTTTCTATTTCTGATTATTGCCCATTTTCCTTCCTTCCTAGTTTCTTTTACCTTTTGAACCTCCTTTCTTAATTCTTCTTGATCTTCTGGAATGAGATCTTCATTTATAAATATTCCCGTTCCTTTTAGACTTGAGGTCTTACTAAGTATGCCATACTTATAGTTAGTAGAGCTCACATTTATTCAGATATTTATTTATACATGTAATTTAATTATTTTGAGTTTTTGTTTTCTTATTAATTAAGTATTGTGATTTTTTAAATTTTAACAAGTAAGAGGGCACAGGTCAATTCCACAAGTACAAATTAGGAACTACAAATTACTTTTCATATTTAGTTGTAGATTGAAATTAAATTAATAATTTTATAATAAAAATCAAAATTCAACATAAACTTTATAATAAAACATATTAAAGTTAATAACTTAAATTAATCACTTATTATATTTGTATAGTATAGTGTGCGAGCGGAGAACAAATTGGCTAGAGAAGATTCAGTAAATATAAAAATGAAAACTAGATTTAAAATATAAGCGGAAAATTGCATTAAAATATAAAAATACAAACGTTAGCAGCTACATGCTCTATAATTTAAATTAGTTAAGAAGTGAAGAATTGTAAATTAAAAAAATAAAATTATAATATACAAAGTTAATTATTATATAGAAATAATATTATTAAAATCATTATCCACTTTAATATTCTATAAAGTATTATATTATTAAAGTAGAGAGCGTAGACTATCACGATTTTAAGACTTCAAATTTAAATAAAAATTGAGTAGTATAGAGTATTATTATTTATAAATGAAAGTAATAATATATTACATTAGTTGAACCTAAAAAATTATATAGAATAGATGGTGATGTAGTATGTAATTGTTTAAACAGTTATTAACATGTGAGTGCTGAGTATAAGAAGCTGCGTTTATCTAAAAAAACCCGGGGCTTTGAATTGACGATGAATTCACTTAACATCAGCCTGTAAAGATAAAATCAAGATAAAATCAAGAGAATGTAAGATAAAATCAAGAGAATGTAAGATGAGATTAGGCACATGAATTTCTCTCTTTCAAAGACGCGACCAATTGAAATAGTGGCTAGGTGTTACTGGGACGTGGAGAGTGAGGCACTGCATGGAACACATTTGTTGCCGTCTTCTTTTTCTTCGTGTTGTGTTCTGGAGACACGTTCATTTTCTTCTCTGGCACACAAACTTGTTCAGAGGACTTATTCAAACCCGACATGGAAAGGACAATGATTCACTTCTCTCAATGCATGTATGAAAAATCCACCAGCTTTTCATTTTTCTCTGGATGTTACAAAAGTAATGATGGCTATTGCAGGTAATTGTGTTGTAGGGAAGCATATTTTGCACCAGAGCCAATTTTTCAGAGCAGTTGGGGAAAGTGTAGCAAAGATTTTTCTATTTCTAAGAGTCCTCCACCACATGAGAATAGTCTTTCAATAGGACAATGCACATCGCCCAATACCCAACGTTTATTAGAGGGCTAAAGAAGTTGTCACCGATTTGATTAAGGAGGCAAACATTTTCAGGTTTGTTCAAGATAATTCAGTGCCCATAAAATATTCAGGAATCAACCTAAGCAATGGTGACTGCTCACTGGAAAACACTAACAACAGTATTATCCAAAACTCTGTAGAAGAAGAAACAAACCTGGAAATTTCAACTTTTCATTTCAACGAAAAAATAATTCAAGCTTTGAAGCAATGATCGAGGGCTTCAACTTCATTTGTAGCAGTTTCAACGTAGTTTTGTAGATGCGTAATGAAATCTCGGAAGGTGTGTCACTCCCTCCATCGTCATTGCCTCCTCCTCTTCACTTCCATGGCCTATGCGACGAAGATAGCATTGATTAAGTCGTGTGTCCTCTTGAGAATCAAAGTAGACGGTGGAGAGAGTGACACACCTTCCAAATACCTGCAACGTCCACCAACTTCCGCTCTCGTAAGTCGTTCGATCAACATTGTGTGCATAATTAATTCAAATTGTTGATCAACGTTACCAATATATTTAATTCGTGTTTTTGAGTGAAAGAAGTTATAGTTCAACCATCAGTGTAACGTGCCTATGAATTTTTATTTATTGATTCATGTTATTGTTAGTTAATGCTCGATGCTTGTGTGTAATATGATTTAATTTATTCAGTAATCTACTGGCGGTGTGTGGACAACCTATTTCATGACAGACAACTGTTTCTGTACAAAAATATGATTTAATTCATTCGTTGTTCTACTGGTGGTGTGTGGACAACAATTTCTGCACATAAATATGATATAATTCATTCATTGTTCTACTGGTGGTGTGTGGACGAGCTATTTCATCACGAGCAACAATTTCTGCACTGGGCAAATCATTTTCTGCACTGTCAAAGTGAATTACTAGAAGCTGTCATTTTCTTTTGTTACACAAGTTGTTTCCTGTTGTCCTTAACCTCTCAGGGGTAAATAAAACGATCAAATGGCGATTTGGGATTGGAGTAGATATATGGGCAAACATTTGAAGGGGTTTTGAGCATCTGACAAGAAAATTTGAAGAAATAATGGATGGCATCAAATCTGTAGCTTTGCTCTAATGTATTGAAGCTTTCGATCTAAAATACTTGGTAGACGTGAACAGTATCGCCCTAGAAATGGCGGAAAATACAGTGGCAGATGGTGCAGACGTTCAATGTATGCAGTGGTGGATGTTGCATATGTTCAGCGTATGCAATGACAGATGTTGCGTATGTCTGACGTATGCAATGGCAGGTATGCAGTGGCGGATGTTGCGTTCACCGTATGCAGCTGTAGATGTTGCGTATGTTCAATGTATGCAGTGGCAGATGTTCATGACTCGATTGGGCCCACGTGTTGACGTATGTAGTGGTGAATGCTCATGACGGGGCCACATGTCAATTTTTTATTTGAAGGACAACTAAAATGAACGCTTGTGATTGGCGGGGTAAATAGTGTTTGCTCACCCCAAGCCCCCTGAGAAAACGCCTTTCAGTGTAATTAGAAATCAGAATATTAACCTGACACACACACGTATATGGAAAAGCAAGTGTAAAAGAAAAAGGACAATCATTGCACTTAAAAAAGAGTGATTCGCTGAATAAGAACATTCATTAATGCATACATGAATAACATAAATGAAGAAGGAAAATTAATAATGGTGAGATGTTACATAAATAAGGTGGTAATGAGAGGTAAGGAGTGATCAAGAAAATATTTCGAGCTTGCACCAAATTATAGCGTTTATAAAATATAGGGTTTTCTGCAAAAAAAAAAAAGAAATAAACAAGCAATCAAGTGCAACCACCTCATAATCATTCAAATACAACTACAATTATAATACGAGAAGAAAGCACGAAGAAATCAACTAACCTTGATAATCAACCAAGCAATGTGTCAAGAAGCGCCAATACTTATCTTCCCCAGACAATAAACAACCCAGCTTATGAAGCTATCTAAGAAAATATAGGGAAATAATCCAATACATGAAAGACTAGGCTCTGATCCACTAGTGTGTGGGTGTATGGATGATGGAAAGGACCCTCATATCTTGGATACACAAAAATTGGCAGAGTAAGGGGGCCATGGATTTGAAGCTAGGATCAAAGGGATTTTTCATTGTTATCTTCAACAATGTTGCAGATAGAGACATGATATTTCAAGGAGGACCCTTTTTCTTAATTCAGTTGGGATGTGCATAAGATCTTGGGTTGAAATATTCTACTCAAACACAAAAAACTTCACCTCAACCCCTATCTCGCTACGTTTATACTCCCTCCCTCCATAATTTTGGGAGGCATATATTCTGGAGGGCATAAGAAATGTCATTGGCTCATTTGTGGTGCTCTTAGACACCAACAAATTTAGATGTAGTACTCCTTGTTATCACCCCAAGAAACTCTCTTAGGTTGTATCTCGGAGATGCTCGGGAACATTACAAAACTCAACAAAAAGTTGGAAATGGATGAATAGAAGGAATGATGCATATTCAAGCCAGATAACCACTTCTACTATGCTTAACTCCAGACATGGGTGAACACCCCTAGACTACAAGGCTTTAGACCACCAATCACTCACAATTTAAGGAATAAGTGAAGATGGAGAATACCGATCACCAGCAGATGCACAAGACCATGTGATGGTCGGCTGCAACCAGTAAAAAGGTCTACAAATCTATTTCCTAATGCACAGACAAGATGAAAGCTCTCTGGCACTAAAATAACAGAAGCCTGCATAACACATTCAATGATACATACTAGATTCTAACACAGAGGTGGGATGACAGCCCCTCAAATGCTAAATATCAAGAGCACATGAAAAATGCATAACAGGCACAACCTAGAACAGAAAAGAAGTGGAAAGTGAGCAATTAACAACAAACGAAGCTTTTATTAGCTGAAAATGAAGCCCAGACACTGCGAGTATCAAAATAGTTACAGTCTCCAGAAGTTGAACCTTACATCAAAACAACAACCATCAACCTCGATTACATCTGTTTTGTGGGTATATATAGAGTTTCATTACAAAGATATTCTACTGCTCAATGCATGGAGGGGTCATAATGGACCACCAACCACTTTAACTCACTGATGGAGTCTCTGCCACAAACTGACTGTGTCTGCAGACGAATTTGACCTTCTCTGGAGCTCTGTTGTACTTCTTGAGCAGGTGGAGTGGAACTCCATAACCATTGAATGCATTCACCTGCTCGGCTTTGTACCTTTTTCTTCTCGGTCATCCCTTCCTTTTATATGCAGTTGTTGCGGGGCAAATGTGCCAGGAACTGGATACGGGCCTCCTTCTTCCTTTGAATGCACAATACAGGCTATGGACGTGAAGACGGCATGGCGGTCGAATGAGAGGGACGGGAACAAATATTAGCCGTTGGATCACATGGATGGACTGTGGAGATCTGTCGGCGGGAGACAATAGGAAGAAGCGAGAACAAACAGTCGTGAGTTGTTGGATCTCGGGCGGGCAGATCCAACGGCTATCGAGCGGAAAAGGTGCACGGGAGATAATGTGCGGGGACGAGAAAATGGTGGTAAGCAGTATGTATCGCACCGCTTTTGGGAGGAAGGCGGTAAACGTACATGGGCAAGCGATCACAATCACTGCACGGCGCGTGGCGGATGGGACAGGGCAGAAAACCGCTTTATCGCGAGTTAACGCGCTGGCAGTTCGCTGGATCAGGAGGAGTGATCATCGTTGGATTGAATGGACGGACGACAAAGATTGGTTTGTGGGGAAAACTAAGCAATATGGCAAATACATTATCGGAGGTGGAAAGCGGACTTGAAATTTTATACACGGGCGCAGTGAAACATATCGGGTCCAGCACCTAATATCGCATCGCTAAAATGGAATGGTCCGCGTTAACGTTAAGCCCTGACCTTGTGTGATTTGCGATCACCGATAGCGATTAGAGCCTAGACCCGATAAGGAAATAACAACAGTTTATAATTATATCACATCCAAAAGGGGCAATTGGCAACCGGCCATCGGCGATGCTATAGACATGGCTTATGAAAGACCTGCGGAAAGCTGCGATTGCGATTGCGATAAGGGAAAAGGGGCTTATGAAAAGTGCGTGGTCATGCGATCACGGTCTCATGGGTTTAAACTTTGTGCTCGAGGACCTGAGGGAAAGCGGGTTTAACCAAGTTTTAGAGGAAAAAAGAGGTAGCGAGGACTAAGAGAGTATGAGGAAAATGAAGGGGAAGAAGGAAACAGACTGCTGCGAGCCCCCTTTATGCAAAAACACACGGCCAAGCTGGTATTTGGTCCTTCAAATGCTGAAGTATGTAGCAGAGCTGACACTGGCTCCTTTTGGGGATGAGATCCTCCCTGTGAGGTCTCAAGAACTGCAAACCAATGCCTTCATACAGAACAAGCATAAAAAACATTGCCTAGTATTCCATTGGGCATGGAGTCTAATTAAGTGTACGCTAAACCTGTAAAAGAACATGCTTACAATAATTAAGGCTCAAAAAACTTAAACAACATAAATCTTCAAAATCTGGCCATCTACTAGGCCATCAAAACTGTTTCTCCCCTCTCGGCCGGCCTATCAGCTGGTTCATCAAAGAGTTGAAGAATTGGATTTATTTGATCATCTACTTCAAAAAGTTTAGGGCATTTGACCTTATCAGGTATAGATGATCTATACTTCATCCCCTCTTTGTATGCTCTCCTCCTTGGATGTTCTTCATGGGAGCTTTTGTACACTTGCTGAATAACAATGATTGCTGTGTACTTGTCTGTGTCGTTTGTGGCATGCATAATTAATATAAATGGTGAATCTATGTGTTCTTGTGTGGAGGACACAAAGACATCATCTGCGCCTGTGTCTTTCTCAGAACAATCCTCATCCAAGGAGGAGTCCCAAAACAGTGCACCTTCTTCCTCTGTCATCTGACAAACTGCCCTTTCAAGTTGTGTGGAGGCCACCTAGGCAGGCATCAGAACATCAAGACTGAGATTATCAATATCAGCCTTGGGCATTGAATCATGGCCTGATTTAGTGTCTAGGAGGCAACTATGAGTGATTGTCTCCTGAATAGACAGAGAAGCATAAGATGATGGGCAATTTACTTCACCCTTTTTGATCATTGGGCTGGGGATAATAGCAGGCTGGTGAATTTGCAGATCTACATAGTCATGGGAAGATGGGCTGGCTTCAAGCTCAGGGTCTTTGAGGATAGTGGGACCTGCTGCTGGTTGCTTTTGTTGATAAGCTTGTTGTTCTGCAGGTACAACAAACTCACGAGCAGTGCTTTTGGATAATGCTTCTTCATATGCAACTCTGGTTAAGAAAGGGGCACTGCCCTTATCTTCCAAACCATGGACCTCCTCCTCTTCTTCAGACTGCTCTTCCTCCATGACTATACTCTGAAAAAGGGTCTTCACCCTTTGATCTTCGTTTGTATCTTTGCTTTTCTGCAAAACGTGCAACTGCTCCTTTGCTCCTCTGTATGGATTTGGATTTGGTAGAGCAAAGGTACTAGAAGCTCCTAATTCCTCAGAATGCTGCTCAGCTTCGAATCTAGAGACTGCAAAGGCTAAATACTCTATCATCTTGGCCTATTTATCGATCTTAGGATCTGAGGATGATGAGGACTCACCCCCTTGTCTTCTCCTTTCAGCATTACCTTCGAGCCTCTCTGCAGCTATGATGTTTGATTCTACTTCAAAGGCTGCATCTTGCATATCAGCCAAAGAAGCACATCTTCTTTCTCTAATCCGCAGGCAGAACTGAGAATCGAAGGCATTGGCATAAGTGATCATGGCAAAATTAGGGGTGGGTTTCACTTCATATGGTATTCTGCTGTTCAAATGATTGAATCTCTTGTTGAAATCAGACAACAGCTCACCATTCTCCCTCTGCAAGTTCCCAAACTTAGTATAATAAAAGAGCAGACCTTTATTATCCCCCCAATGCTTTAAAAACACATCATCTAAGGCCTCAATGTCTGCAATAGACCTAGGGGGTAATTTTGTAAACCATTTTCTAGCCTCCCCATCTAGGCTTTGGAGAAAAAACCTCATCCACACATCCTCTTCATTGATATCTAGGTTATCAACATAGCTATAAAAGGACTCTAGATGATCTTCAGCTATTACTCCTTCTGTACCAGTAAACATCGACATATATTCTTGATAATCTCCTACAGGCATGGCATTTAAAGGAATAGGCAAGACCAAGGGTCCATATCTAGCAGCAACGATTCTTTCTATCTTCGTAGAAGCTTGCTGCCTGCCATGACTGAGGTAGGTGAAAGGATACTGGTAGACTGAGTGGTATGGATCAATGAAAAGGATGACAGAGATAGAGGAATATGATGGACAACATGGGTGCTTTCTTTGGGCTGAGATCCGAAAGGGAAATGAATGAATAAGGAGCTAAATGAATCTCTGAAGGTGATTTTTCACTAGCAGATATACATAAGATTTCTAAGGCTTACTTGATCCTGATGCTCCTTTCTACGATGTTTTCTTCTGCTTAATGGTCTTCTCAGGGTCAGGCACTGGTCAGCTGGTGATTTTTGAGGATTTCTTCGAGCGTGCCTTACAAACTGCGCCAGAACTGCAATGTGGAGTCACCAGATAGATGATTACAACCAGAAATGTGTCCAAACCTTGTCTATCATCAAAGCTTGGAACTGTGGCATCTCCCAGGGAAACTGATCTTCAATCTCCTCTCCCCAGCAATGACGCCAATTAATGTTATCACCCCAAGAAACACTCCTAGGTTGTATCTCGGAGATGCTCGGGAACATTACAAAACTCAACGAAAAGTTGGAAATGGATGAATGGAAGGAATGATGCATATTCAAGCCAGATAACCACTTCTACTATGCTTAACTCTAGACATGGGTGAACACCCCCAGACTATAAGGATTTAGACCACCAATCAATCACAGTTGAAGGAATAGGTGAAGATGGAGAACACTGACCACACCAGCAGATGCACAAGACCATGTGATGGCCGGCTACAACCAGTAAAAAGGTCTACAAATCTATTTCCTAATGCACAGACATGATGACAGCTCTTTGGCACTAAAATAACAGAAGCCTGCATAACACATTCAATGATACATACTAAATTCTAACACAGAGGTGGGATGATAGCCCCTCAAATGCTAAATATCAAGAGCACATGAAAAATGCATAACAAGCACAACCTAGAACATAGAAGAAGTGGAAAGTGAGCAATTAACAGCAAAATCAGCTTGTATTAGCTGAAAATGAAGACCAGACGCTGCAAGTATCAAAGTAGTTACAGTCTCTAGAATTTGAACCTTACATCAAAACAACAACCATCAACCCCGATTACATCTGTTTTGTGGGTATATATAGAGTTTCATTACAAAGATATTCTGCTGCTCAATGCGTGAGGGATCATAATGGACCACCAACCGCTTTAACTCTCTAATGGAGTCTCTGCCACAAACTGACTGTGTCTGCGGACAAATTTGACCTTCTCTGGCGCTCTACTGTACTTCTCGAGCAGGTGGAGTGGAACTCCATAACCATTGAATGCATTCACCTGCTCGGTTTTGTACCTTTTTCTTCTCGGCCATCCCTTCCTGTTAAATGCAGTTCTTGTGGGGCAAATGTGCCAGGAACTGGATACGGGCCTCCTTCTTCCTTCAGATGCACAATATAGGCTATGGACGTGAAGACAACATGGCGGTCAAATGAGCGGGACGGGAACAAATATCAGCTGTTGGATCACATGGATGGACGACGGAGATATATCGGTGGGAGACGATAGGAAGAAGCGAGAACAAACAGTCGTGAGCCGTTGGATCCCGGGCGGGTAGATCCAACGGCTATTGGGCGGAAAAGGTGCACGGGAAATAATGCACGGGGACGGGAAAATGGCGATAAGCGATATGTATCGCACCACTTTTGGGAGGAAGGTGATAAACGTACATGGGCAAGCAATCAGTCACTGCACGATGCGTGGCAGATGGGACAGGGCAGAATGCTCTTTATCGCGAGTTAACGCGCGGGCAGTTGGCGGGATTAGGAGAAGCGATCGCTGTTGGATTGAATGGACGGACATCAGAGATTGGTTTGCGGGGAAAACTAAGCAATATGGCAAATACACTATCGGAGGTGGAAAGCAGACTTGAAATTTTATACACGAAAGCGGTGAAACATATCGGGTTTGACACCTAATATCGCATCGCTAAAATGGAATGGTTCGTGTTAACGTTAAGCCTTGACCCTGTGCGACTTGCGATCATTGATAGCGATTAGAGCCTGGACCCGATAAGGAAATAACAACAGTTTATAATTATATCGCGTCCAAAAGGGGCAATTGGCAATCGACCATCGGCAATGCTCTAGACATGGCTTATGAAAGACCTGCGGAAAGCTACGATTGTGATTGCGATAAGGGAAAAGGGGCTTATGAAAAGTGCATGGTCACGCGATCACGGTCTCATGGGTTTAAACTTTGCACCCGGGGACCTGAGGGAAAGAGGGTTTAACCAGGTTTTAGAGGAAAACAGAGATAGCGAGGCCTAAGAGAGTATGAGGAAAATGAAGGGGAAGAAGGAAATAGACTGTTGTAAGCCCCCTTTATGCAAAAACACACAACCAAGTTGGTATTTGTTCCTCCAAATGCCGAAGTATGTAGTAGAGCTAACACTCCTTATGCTAGGATATGTGTATATCTCGATTTAACTAAGGCACTCCAAAATAACATCAATATCAACTATTATGATGAATTTTGCGAATAACCCATAGATTATGATAAAATCCCTTTCTGCTATAGAAAATGCCATGAATACAAACCTCTGTATCACGAGTGTCCTCAGAATAAAACCCACAAACATAATCAAGAACAACAATAGGAAATTGAGGATGGATTCATGAAAGAAACAAGGAAAGGAAAAGCAGACCCCTCATCCTCCAAAATTACTAGGAACGACAATTTATTAGCTCTACAAATAGAAGAAGAGACGCAACAAGACCCAGAATAGGAATAAGTGCATATAGAAAATCCAGAATCAGAAAGGGAGATTGTCAAAAACAAAGAAACCTATGAGAATCAACAACCATAGATGCCACCACCCAACATCGACAATGATGTGACCATGATTGAAGAAGAATATGAAGACATAGAATTTGAGGATCTAGAAGACCCATAACTAAGAAATGTGGATCTTCAACAAGTAGTCCATAAATGGAGAAACAAAGTTGGTGGGGGGACCTACCCATGGTTTTGTGCATGGGGTTTGCACATGATTTTGGGCATGATGGTTTTCTACCCATGGTTTTTTGTAGATCCAGTGAAGGGAACTGCACTTATGTTCTAATATAGGGTTAGTGGATTGGGGTTTATGAGTGCTTTGACATGTTTATATGTATTGTAACATTGAAAGGAATATAATGAAAAATCAATTTGGTAGTCCCAGTTTTGGATTCAAGGGAAAATATTGTGTATATTTATTTTATGCTCTCACCATTGTATATTTTTCTATTTTAAGAATTTGTTTGTAGGTAATTTTTGTACATGGTTAAAACCTACATTTGGTATCAACGATGTTTCGGCTTAAAGGGGATGCCTTTGCTGTTGAGGGGTTCTGCTTGGGCCTGCAGTAGACCTTGTTCAGTGGGAAATCTGTAGGAACAATTCTTGTGGTGAAAGAAGATGGTGAACGATGGAAAGATAGAGATCGAGAAATTTAATGAACAAAGTTTTGAGTTGTGGAAGCTCAAGATGGAGGATCTGTTGGTGGATAAAGATTAGTGGATTGTGGTAGATCCGGGGTACTAAACCGACGACAATGTCAGCAGAAGAATTGGCGAAGTTGGATCAGAAGGCAAAGAGCACAATACGTTTGTGTATCTCAGATTCAATATTATTGAATGTATCAAGGGAAACACTACGATGAAGGCTTTGTGGGACAAGTTAGGGACTTTGTACCAATCTAAGTCTATGGTGAGAAAATTGTTCTTGCAGAAAAAGATGTATAACCCGAGGATGAAGGATGGAGACTCGGTAATAGAGCATTTGAACGCCTTTAATACTGTGGTAAGACAATTGTTATATGTGGATATAAAATTTTTAGATGAAGATAAGTGCATCAATTTGCTATGTTCGACACCAGATCCGTGGGATAGTCTGTTGTTGCTATAGGTAGCAATACACCTACCTTGAAGTTTGATGAAATAGTCTCATCCTTGTTGTCATATGAGATGAGATAGAAAAATATGGAGAACTCGAATGGAGATGCCTTGTCTGTAAGAGGATGATCTCAAAACAGAAACATAAATAAGTCCTCACGTGGGAGATCTAAATCTAGAGGGAGATCTAAATCTCCAAGAAAACCTGTTAAGGTATGCTGAAAATGTGGAAAAGAAGGGCACTACAAAAAAGGTTGTAAATATAAAACTCCCGAGAAAGGAAATGGATTTAATGATGCTCCTTTTGTAGAGGTGAAAACCACCTCAGATGAAGGTGGGGATATGTACTTGGCTTCTTCTTAAAGTACACATGTATATCACAACGCATGGTTGATTGAATTAGGTGCATCCTTTCACTTCACTCCCCATAGGGTTTGGTTCTATGAGTATGAGAAATATGATGGTGGTGATGTCTTCTTAGGGGATGACAGGAAGGCCAGAATCATCGGACATGGAAAAGTGAAGCTAAAGTTGCAAGGTGGAAGGATTAGAACACTTCATGGTGTTCTGCATATTCCTACATTGGCAATAAATCTAATTTATGTAAAAAAGATGGATGGTGCAAGTTTTAAAACAATGTTCAAGAAAGATACCTACAAGATGGTTGAAGGAGAAATGGTATTGATGTAGGGAGTTCAGATTGGAACTTTGTACAAGATTATGGGTAACACTTTTATTGATGGGTGCAATAGTTCTGTGGTTCATAAAAGTGGAGCAGAAAATCTAGTGGTTTCTGGAGAAAAGACCATGCTATGGCATCAAAAGCTTGGATAGATTGGAGAGAAGGGCCTTCGAATACTACATGGTAATGGTATGATAGAAGGTATGTCCAATTCTCTCTAGATTTTGATTTCGGTGAACATTGTGTATATGGGAAGCATAATTGGATGAGTTTTCCCTCGAGTGCTAAGACGACAAAAAGGATATTAGAGCTTGTGCGCAATGATGTGTTTGGACCTATGTCGGTTCCATCACTGAGTATAAGTTTATGTACTATGTCTCATTTATAGATGACTTCTTGAATAATACATGGATATATTTCCTCAAGAAGAAATCTGAAGTCTTTAATAGGTTTAAAGAATTTAAGGCTCAGGTGGAAAATTAGACAAAGAAAAATAATAAGGTGTTGAGGATAGATAATGGTGGAGAGTTTTCTAATAAGGAATTTGAAGAGTTATGTAAGAAGTATGGTATAACATGACAAAAGACTACTCCATACGCACCTCAAAAAAATGGTGTTACAGAAAGAATGAACAAGATGTTGATGGAAAAGGCAAGAAGCATGCTCAGTGGTGTTGGATTAGGGCATGAATTCTGGGTAGAGGTAGTGGATACTACATGTTACTTGTTTAACAAATCACCTTCATCAGCATTCAAGGATAAGATTCCACATGAGGTATGGATCGATAATAAACCTTCTCTTTCACATCTGAGGGTATTTGGTTGTGATGCATATGTACATGTTCCAAAGGAGAAAATAACCAAGTTGGATAGTAAATATGAAAGGTGCATCTTTATTAGGTATAAGGACGATTTAAAAGGTTATAAGCTTTGGAACCCAAAAACAAGGTAGTGTACAACCAAGATGTGGTGCTTAGAAAGGTGAAATATGTTATTAAAAATGAAGTCCTACCAAAGGAACCTAAGAAGATCGAGTTTGAACTAACGGAGGAACAATTAGAAGAGGAAGAGCCACATAATCTAGTTTTGAGAAGATCCGTTCGAGAGAGAGGGCAACCAGAGAGGTATAGACCATCTACTTTCTGTTCAAAATTTTCTTTATCTATTACTAATGATGATCCCATAATTGTCAGGGAGCTAGTGGATTCAGAGGATAACAAACTCTAAAAAGAGGCCATGGTTGATGAAATGGCATATTTGGACAAAAATGAGGCTTGGGATCTGGTGGAGTTGTCGGTTGGAAGGAAACCCATCGACAACAAATGGGTTTTTAAGAAGAAGATGAATATAGAAGGCAAGGTGGAGAAATATGAAGCTCGGTTGGTAGAAACATATTATTCCCAATTGCCATGAATTGATTTTGGTAATATATTTTCTCTTGTTGCCAAGTTAGCTTCTGTTAGATTACTTTTATATGTTACTGATGCATTTGATTTTTAGGTTGAATAGATGAATGTGAAGACAACATTTCTTCACGGGAATCTCGAATAAGAGATCTATATGAAGCAACTTGAAGGCGTTGTGGTGAAGGGTAAGAAATAACTTGTATGCAGGTTAAAAAAGCCTTTGTATGGGTTAAAACAGTCACCAAGGATGTGGTATCAAAAAATTGATACATATATGCGGGGACTTGACTTCACAAGGAACAAAGTGGATCATTGTGTGTATTTTAAATTAATTGGTGCCTGTGTTATTTATTTGGTCTTGTATGTGGATGACATGTTGTTGATTGGAAATAACAAAGAAATTATCCAGGATTTGAAGACCCAATTGTCCTCCAAATTCGATATGAAGGATCTTGGCGATATAAACTATATTATGGGCATGGAAATTAAATGAGATCAGGAAAAGAGGAAGCTCTAGTTAAACCAAAGGAAGTATGTCGAGACAATATTACAAAGATTTAATATGCAATATATTAAACTGGTGAAGGTTCCTATTCTTGTAGGTGTAAAGTTATCTGCGGAGCAATGTCCCAAGACACAAGAAGAGGAAGAGGACATGTCCCATCTTCCATATGCGAGTGCAATTGGTAGCCTGATGTATGCAATGGTTTATACTAGACCATAAATTACACATGCAGTGGGAGTATTGAGTAGGTTTATGTCAAAACCATGGAAGGAGCATTAGAAAATATCAAAGCGGGTTTTCAGGTATTTGCGTGGCACTAGTGATTATGGTTTATGCTACTAAGGAAGACCAGGATTGGATAGAGTTTTGGAAATCCATGGCTTTGTTGATGTAGACTGGGCTTGAGATCTGGTTCAGAGAAGATCTACAAGTGGGTATGTGTTTAACCTATTTGGAGGAGCAAGAGACAATATGTAGTGGCACTTTCAACTATAGAGGCAAAATACATGGCGGCCAGTCATGCAAGCAAGGAAGCATATTGGTTGCAGAGATTATGTTCAAGTATGGGGTTGGTACAATGAGAAATAAGGATAGACTGTAACAGCCAAAGTGAAATTTTCTTGGCAAAGAACCCTACTTATCATTCATAGACAAAGCACATATATGTTCAGTATCACTTTGTGAGGGATATGGTTGAGGACAAAAAGACATTGGTGGTAAAGGTGGACACTTTGAAGAATGTTATAGATGCAATGACAAAGTCTGTGAGCACTAAGGAGTTTTCTTAGTGTAGAGAAACAATGGGAATTACAGGGTTGGACCAATGACTAAGCTCTCCTGTGACCCCTTGTGTGGAAAGAAAAAAACAACTGGGATAATGTTAGGTGTGTGTTATATGCGGACCTAAAGATGGGGGCTGAACCCAAAGACGGTGGGCAGGCCTACCCATGGTTTTGTGCATGGGTTTTGCACATGGTTTTGGGTATGATGGTTTTCTGCTCATGGTATTTTGTAGATCCGGTCAAGCGAACTACAATTACGCTCTAATCCAGGATTAGTGGATTGGGGTTTATGAATGCTTTGACACACACACACATACAAATATATATATAATATATATAATATATATATATATATAATATATATAAAATATATATATTATATATTATTTAAATTATATATATAAAAAATATATATATATGAATAAACAGAATATAAAAAATAGAAAATTATGAAAATCATCTTAGTTCGGTTTGGAACCAGGGAATTTGTTAATTGTTTTATGTCTCCGCCTTGTATATTTTTCCTGTTTTAAGAATTCATTTGTAGAATTTATGTATAAGGTTAAGCCTACAAATTCAAAAATTCCAGAAAGCATGCATCAAATGATAATGAGGCTTTACTTCAACCAACAAAAAGAGCAAGAAAGCAACCCTTAGGTAACAAATCCAAACATAATCATTCTTCCTCATTAGGGATTATGAGTAATATAAGCAAAGATAACTCGAAAGGAACTACAGAGGGAAAGAAGAGGAAGAAAGACCAATCAGCAACTAATAAGGGAAATGGGTGACTACCTGTTGAACTCTAGTAGGGTTAAACCAATGTCAGAGACATATATTCCTTCCCAAACTCAGAATCAATGAACATCACATCCTTGAATATAAGGGGTTTGAACGAAACCCCTTTTATCACTTCTGTTTATGGTCCCAACATTCCCAGAGAGAAGAAACCATTCCTATATAGCTTGCTAAATATTGGGAAACTGGTCAATGATAGACATTGGATCATCATAAGTGACTCCAACTTAATCAAATCCCTACAAGAGAAAAATGGAGGAATCAAAAGACTTGAAGAAGAGTTCATACACTTCATGGATTTCCTACGATCTTTGAAACTCACTGATTTAGAAACCTATGATGGACTCTTTACTTGGAATAATAGAAGAGGGTGAAATGCCCAAGTAGCCAGGTTAGATAAATATATGATTTCAAAAAGCGTTCTAATAGTTGCACTTTGTCTTCATGCCAATATTTTGCCATGTTAGGGCTCAGACCATTGGCCCATTTAACTGATTATAGACTAGGGAGGGACTGTTAAGAACACACCCTTCTACTTTGAAACCTTTTCAGAAATCCTACTTTTAAAAGCAATATAGAGAAATGATGGAAGGAGGCAGGCTCCATAGAGGCCAACTCCATGTACAAATTTCACCATAAGCTAAAAGTTATCAAGCAAAATCTCAAAACTTGGAATACAGAAGAGTTTGGAACATACAACAATTTTTTTTTTTTTTTTTTTTTTTTTTTTTTTTTTTTTTGAGTAGGAAATGGTACTATTCCAATAAGAAATCATGGAAAAAGGCAGAATGGAAGATCTCATGATCAAAGAAATAACCATTCAAATGCATCTAGATGAATGACTAAAGTAAGAGGAGACATTGTGGAGGCAAAAATCTAGGGTCCAATGTCTAAAAGAGGAGTGGGGAGAATACCAAGTTCTTTCATCGATCCACGATACAACATAGGCAAAGAAACATAATTATCAACATAAAAAATAGTTAAAATAAGAAGTTGGAAGGAAATGAAAATATCTTGTAGGAGCTCAATAACTACTTTCATAAACTGCTAATGGAACCTAATGAAAATACGCATCAGGCCTTAGGATAATTACAACTCACATTCAAGTATGATCACTCAAGAACATAATGTTACATTGACGAGGAATATTACCCATGAGGAAGGGGAAGAAGTAGTCATGAATATGCCAAGCCCTAGGGCCCAATTGATGCATAATAGAATTCTTCTAGGAATGTTGGGATATCATAAGAAAATATGTTACTTAATTAGTGGTAGACTCTAGGTAGGAAATGGCCATTACATCAACCATGGATGCCCCCTTATTAACCCTCATTCCTAATCACCCTCAAGTAGAATCCCCAACCCATCTCTCTCTGTAATGCCATCTACAAGATTATCTCCAAATTCATATCCAATAGACTCAAGCCTCTTCTAGTTCTCATTATCTTTCTCGAAAAATCTAGATACATAGAGGGAGGTAGATTTTAGATAGTATCCTTGTGGCCCATGAGAAAATTCATTCTCTCTATACCAACAAGACTCTTGGAATTTTCATTAAACTTGACATGTCAAAGACATTTGAAAAACTCAATTGGTACCACAACTCTTCTATAATCATAGATTTTAGATTTGCAGGATCCTAAGTCTCTTTGGTAATCAATCTTATCTACAAAGCCTTTTTCTCAATTGTGATAAATGGATCTCCTTCTATTCCCTTATCCCTCTCACAAGGTGTTAGACAGGGAGAACCATTCTCTCCATATCTATTCCTTCAAATGGTTGAAGGCTTAATAAGATCCATCAATCATATAGTCTCTAATGGCTCTCCCAAAGGATTGTCTAATGACCCCAACTACCTTCTCTCGTCTCATCAACAATTTTTTGACAATACCCTTCTCTTGGGTCAAACCTCTATGACGTAGGAGGTTGGTAAAAACAAGGTGAAGTCTTTAGAATAGAATATTGGTTACTTTAGAACCAATCAGGTGCTTTCAACAAATTCTACTCGTGACTCATTTTACACCGAGGGTCCCCACTTTTTATTTAAAACTTTGGTCCCATGTTGACTTTCGCTTTATAAACAGTGCTTCAATCCACACCATTGATCTCTTCTTTATCAGATCCGACGGTCAACACTCAACCCGATCAACAAAACAGTTCGTTGATCCTCCACCGTCGATCAACTGCGCTAGATCCAACGGTTCACAAGGATATCGGGTGAACCACTTGCACGAAGAATACCTACCCGATAAGTCAGTTTTCTCTCTCCACCCAAGTGTTACGTGTCACTTAGTTAGTAGAATTGGGTGACTACCCCGAAATACCACTTACAACTCTTGGTTCGCCCGATAACCACCTTCACTGTTTAAAACCCGTCTTTCGAATATAACCACATGCATTAACTCCTTAATTAAGTAAAGCACTTAATTAATGGTTTTAGCGTTTGATTGCAAAATTAACCCTTAACACTAAATGACCGCGATTTAGTGTTAAAACACATAAAACCCATAAACACTGAGATTTGCGTTAAAATGTGAAAACAAAGAAAATACCCAGTTAACTATCTGGACGCAGATACGCAGAAATAAACGAGAGTTCGCACTAGGATTACTATACAAATACACACTAAATCAATTTCATTGATATAATATCTGTTATAGAGTCTTGGCCCTCTCGGCTCAATTACATCAATAGATTGACCTCTTTCTCCATCTCAAACCCTCTCTAATACTCAAACTGTCGCCTCTCACTCAAACCTCTATCATCTCAGCTCGACCAATAATCCCTTTTTCATTACATCTTCTTTCTTTTATGAATCAATCCTATTCTAACTGCACTAACAACTCGATCTATATTTTGATCTCTCTAACAATCAAATCTCTATTATTAAGCTCTATCACACACCTATGCTAACAACTTAGCCTTAATCTAAAATAACAAAATTTCCTAACTATTACAATAATGAAGTAAATTCATCTTCGAGATATCCAACCCTCTCTACTAAAACTGACTTTTTTTTTGACCACTCAGGTCATGAAATTCAACTCTTTTAACCACAACATGTGAACAAACAATCACATCGCTGGCTAAGTCCAAATGCTCCTGCATCAGACTCCCGGGAAAGAAAAGAATCGTCCCTCTGACTTTCAGGGTTTACTCCACTTCTGCAACTCTACTGCTGTCAACCAACTAGCATCCTCCACTGGTTGTCCTTTCCATTTGACTAGATATTGAAAATAAACTTGTCCTCTGGTTCTTTTGATTACTCTTTTCTCCAAAACAACTTCCACCTCTTTCATAAATGTCTTTGGCATTTGTTCTTCCCAGTTCAAAGTTTGAATTTCATCTTCTATAGTCTCCTCCTATAGCTCTGTCTCTGTCTCTTTGTATGGATACAAATCTGCAACATTGAAGATATGTGATATCCCAATCCCTTCTGGCAATTCAATTTCATAAGCATTACTTGAAAAATTTCTTATAACTATACATGGTACTATCTTTTTCATTTTCCAGTTTATTATAAGTCTTAGAAGGAAATCTTTCTTTTCTCAAATACACCATCACTAAATCTCCCACTTGGAATTCCTTCTCTCTTCTTTTCATATATACTCTTTGTTTGTATTTGCCACTGCTTTCTTGCAATCTGCCTTTGACATCTTCTTGTAGTCTCTGCATCTGCTCTGCAAACTCTTCATCTTTTTCACTTCTGATCTCCTGTTTACCCAAATCTCTGAGCTCATATACGCCTCTTGGATTCATCCCAAAAACAATCTGAAATGGACTCATTCCAGTACTTCAGTTTGGAGTGTCATTATAAGCAAACTCAGCCTAAGCTAGTGCTAAATCCCAATGTTTAGGACTTTGATACACTAAACTTCTCAATATCTTCCCCAAGCTTCTGTTTACTACTTCGGTTTGTCCATCTGTTTGAGGATGGTATGCTGAACTGCAACTAAGATTAGCTCCTATTTTCTTCCAAAAAGTTCTCCAAAAATGCCCTACAAACTTTGTATCGCTATTAGACACAATACTTATAGGCAATCCATGTAACCTTATAATTTATGAAAAAAATAGATTAGCAATATGTGTTGCATCACTAGTCTTTTTACATGCAATAAAATGTGCCATCTTAGAAAATCTATCTACCACAACATAAATAGAATCATTCCCCCTTTGAGTTTTAGGTAACCCCAAAACAAAATCTATGCTAACTGCATCCCATGGTTGGTTTGGTATTGGCGATGATAGGTACAATCCTATATTTTGGCTTCTCCCTTTAGCATGCTGACATATCCTACACTTCTCAACAAATCTCTTAACATCAGTCTGCATCTTTGGCCAATAGTAAAAATCATTTATCTGCGCAAAGGTTTTGTCTTGTCCAAAGTGACTAGATAATCCTCCATTGTGTTTTCCATCATAGAACATTTGGGAATGCATAACTTGTTACCTTTAAACAATAAACATCTTTGGATAAGATAATCTAACCACTGACTTCTGTTATGAACTATTGGATTTTGAACTTCTATATAGATATCTTTGAAATCTGCATCATCTTTATACATTTCAACCATTTCTTCAAATCCTACAACACCAACTTTGAATTCTTGCACAATAAAACTTACCTTGCTTAAAGCATCAAAAACTTTGTTCAACTTACCACTTGTGTGCTTTATCAGAAAAGTAAAGCTCTGCAAAAACTCTACCCACTTGGCATGTTTTTGGTTCAATTTTGGCTGGTTATTTATGAACTGTAATGCATGATTGTCATAATACAATATAAACTCCTTTGGTAGTAAATAATGTCTGCATTTCTTTAAGGTTTGTACAATAGCATAAAATTATTTATCATAAGAAGAATACTTCTTCTTAGCTTCATTTAGTTTCTCACTAAAGTATGTTATTGGTCTCTGTTCCTGACTCAAAACTGCTCCAACTGCAACTCCACTAGCATCTGTTTCAACTTAAAATACCTTTTCAAAATCAGGTAAAGCCAAAACTAGTTTCTCGGTGATTTTCTTCTTCAACAACTTAAAATTCCCGTCTACTTCTTCTGTCCACTTGAATGGTTGATTAGTCTCCTTGATTGTTTCAAGAATTGGTGCACAAATCTGACTAAAAAATCTAATAAATTTCCTATAAAAACTTGCAAGACCATGAAATCTTCTTACCTCAAACATATTCCTCGGAATAGGCCAGTTCCAAATTGCTTGGAATTTCTCTGGACCCATTTTCAATCCTTCTTTAAAAACTACAAATCCCAAGTAAATTGATTCTTCCTTCATGAAACTACATTTCTTCAGATTTATCAGTAGTTTCTCTTTCTGCAAAGTTCTTAAAACCAATTTAAGATGCTCTAGATGTTCTTCTTTACTTCTACTAAAGACTAGAATATCATCAAGATAAATAATAACAAACTTGCCTGCATATTCCTTCAAGACTTCATTCATCATTCTCATGAATGTGCTAGGTGCATTAGTGAGTCCAAAAGGAATCACTAACCACTCATACAATCCACTATTTGTTTTAAATGTAGTCTTCCATTCATCTCCTTCTCTAATTCTTATTTGATGATGTCCACTCTTCAGATATATTTTAGTAAAATACTTTGATCCACTCAAACAATCCATCAAATCATCCATGCATGGTAAAGGAAATCTATGCCTGATAGTGATCTTGTTTATGGCTATGGAATTTGTACACATTCACCATTCACCTCCTTTCTTTGGACTGAGTACTGTTGGTACAACACATGGACTAAGGCTCTCTCTGATTAGTCCCTTATCCATCAATTCTTGCACTTGTCTTCCAATTTCTGCATTCCCTTGAGGAGTTAGTCTGTATGCTGCTTTGTTTGTCAAACTTGTTCGTGGTATTAGATCAATATGATGACTAATATTCCTAATTGGTGGCAATGCATTTGGCAACTCATCCACACTAATATAAGCAAAATCATTCAACAAAGTTTTGATTTCTTTAGGTAAATCATCTAAGTTTGTGGAAGTCAAAATTACCTTAGGTCTCCCTTTGACAACAAAATGAATTTCTTCACCTTTTTCAACCTCTTGCAATAACTCCTTTCCACTCATCAACATAACACTATTTCCAGGTGCTCCTTTTTTAGCCTCATCCTTCAATGGCAATAGTGTGTTTATTTTCATCCTTCTCCAGAGTATAAGTATTTCTCCTCCCATCATAAATAGCTCTCTGATCAAACTGCCAAGGTCTTCCCAGTAATACATGGCATACATCCATTGGCATTACATCACACAATATCACATATTTATAAGTACCAATCTGTATCTCTACCTTGCATTGTTTTGTCACAATGATTTGATGTCCTTTTTGCAACCATGACACTCTGTAAGGAGTAGGGTGTAATGTCTTTATCAATCCTAGCTTGTTCACCATCTCTGTAGAAACAAATTTATCAGTGCTTCCACTGTCAATTATCACTTTACAACATTTACCTTTGGATTTGCATGTAGTTCTGAATAAACTCTTCCTCTGAGCTGGTTCTCCAATATTTTTCTCAGCTTTAAGCAATGCCTTTTTCAACAACATGGATTCTCCTACTTCAGGTGATTCTTCCTTGTCTACAACTTGAGGTTTTTCTGTCCTTTGCCTCAACCACTCTCACATTCCTCTGACTTGTTGTTTTATTATGAGGATAGTCCCATGATCCATGTCCCCATTCTCCACATATGTAACATCGAATATCTCTTCCTCGACCTCTTCCTCTAGGTGCAAATATTCCTCTATTAAAATCTCCCTTCTGTGGTGGTCTACTACTTGAACTTCCTGCTTCGTGCTGGTGTTGTAGACCCCTTGGTCTGGTAGTTCCTCTACCTCTTACTGAACTTCTTCCTCTATTCCTCTAATTCTGTTTCCTCAACATCTTCTCTTCTGCCTTCAAACCTGCTTGATAGGCATCATCAATAGTCTTCAGACTCATCAAGATGATCTCATCCTGGATGTCATACCTTAAGCCATTGATACATCTAGATACGTTCTCCATGTCATCCTCTGCATGTCCTACTCTAATACTCAATCTATAAAACTCTTATGTATATTCTTTAACAAACATTCCTTTTTGCCTTAAATTTTGCAATTGCTTGAAAATATTTAACTGATAATCTTTAGGCATAAATTTAGCTTTCATTTTACTCACCATTTTATCCCATTGCTTGATCTTGGACTTTCCTTTTCTCGTTCTGGATGTTTATAGTTCATCTCACCAAATAGTTGCATGATCCTTCAATCTAGTAACTGCAAATTTCACCTTCTTTTTGTCGTCAAATTCCTCTTCATAGTCAAAATATTTGTCCAATGCACTGATCCAATCCATTAGCTCTTCTGCATTGAGACTCCCTTCATACATAGGAATTTCCACCTTTGGTTTTCCTCCTACTTTCGCCAACATCTTGATAACTCTGGTAGTTTCATTTTCCTCCTCGTATTCTTCCTCATAAGATTCTTCTTTAGCACTGTCGGCTCCTTCATCAGGTGTTCTTCTCTGAGCAGTATCAATTGTTTCCATTCTTGTGCGCAGACTCCAGATCTCTTCCAGTAGAACTGCATTTGTTTCAGGGCTTCCTCGACCAATGCTATCTCCTCTCCTCGGTGGCATGTTTACTACAATCAACCTTAATCTCTGTCCTCTGATACCAAAAATTATGCAGGAGGTTGGTAAAAACAAGGTGAAGTCTTCAGAATAGAATATTGGTCACTTTAGAACCAATAAGGTGCTTTCAACAGATTCTACTTGTGAATCATTTTACATGGAGGGTGCCCACTTTTTATTTAAAACTTCGGTCCAACGTTGACTTTTGCTTTATAAACAATGCTTCAATCCACACTGTTGATCTCTTCCTTATCAGATACGATGGTCAAAACTCAACTTGATCAACAAAACAGTCCGTTGATCCTCCATCGTCGATCCACTGCGCTAGATCCAATGGTTCACAAGGATATCAGGTGAACCACTTGCACGGAGAATACCGCCCGATAAGTCGATTTTCTCTCTCCACCCGAGTGTTACGTGTCACTTGGTTAGTGGAATCGAGTGACTACCCAGAAATACCACTTACAGCTCTTGGTCCACCCGATAACCCCCTTCACTGTTTAAAACCCATCTTTCGAATATAACCACGTGCATTGACTCCATACTTAAGTAAAGTGATTAATCAATGGTTTTAGCGTTTAATCGCAAAATTAACCCTTAACACTAAATGACTATGATTTAGTGTTAAAACACATAAGACCCATAAACACTGAGATTTGCATTAAAATGTGAAAATAAAGAAAATACCCGATAACTGTCTAGATGCGGATACACAGAAATAAACAAGAGTTTGCACCAAGATTACTATACAAATACACACTGAATCAATTTCATTGATATAATATCTGTTACAGAGTCTTGGCCCTCTCGGCTCAATTACAACAATATATTGACCTCTGTCTCAATCTCAAACCCTCTCTAACACTCAAACTCTCGCCTCTCACTCAAACCTCTATCATCTAACCTCAGCCAATAATCCCTTTTTCCATTGCATCTTCTTTCTTTTATGAATCAATCCTATTCTAACTGCACTAACAACTCGATCTATATTTTGATCGCTCTAATGATCAAATCTCTATTATTAAGCTCTATCACACACCTATGCTAACAACTTAGCCTTAATCTAAAATAACACAATTTCCTAACTATTACAATAATGAATTAAAACTCATCTTCGAGAGATCCAACCCTCTCTACTAAAACTGACTTTTTTTTTTACCAGTCAGGTCATGAAATTCAACTCTTTTAACAACAACGTGTGAAAAAACAATCACATTGCTAGCTAAGTCCAGATCCTCCTACATCACTCTATCAAAGAAAAATCTATTTTCAAATTCATTCTCTCTGAATTTGCAAATTCCTTAGGAGATAATATCAACATTGTCAAATTGCAAATATTTTTCTTTAACACTCCCTTACTTGTCCAAACCTACATCTCTAGAATTTTTGCTTTCAACGAAGCTCCCTTCCTGTCAAATACCTAAGAGTACCACTGGTTAAAAACACTCTCATAATCAAAGTTTGGGAAGATCTTCCCTCTAAGCAGGAAAATAAACATTCCTATTGGATGTTTAGAGCTCTCAACCTTGCCAACAGTTTCATTCTTCTCAAATTCGTTCTTCAAGCCATTCCTCTTTATCGCATCTTGACCCTAGATATCCCCAAGAATATCCTTAGAAAATTCCACTCTATTCAAGGATACTTCCTCTAAGGAGGAGCCAAACAAGAGAAGAAATGGGCTTTGGTAACCTGGGAAGAATTGTGCAAATCCAAAAAAATAGGGGGCATAAGGCTTAGAGATTCAAAAATTTTGTGCAAAGATATTGGGGAAAGAACTTGGTGGAGGTGGATCAAGAACCCAAATAATCTGTGGAGCAAAAAATCTGGAAAAGTAAATACACACTTGATCTAGAAAATGATGAAATCATTAGACTTTAGGGACATATATGAGGATCTTATCTCTAGAATCAAGCTTGGACCAATAAACAATATATACAAAATCATAGCTTCAAGGAAATCCACAATGACAATATCACTCTTTTCTGGGAAGATTCATAGAAACAATGGCCAAAGTTGGATCAAAATAAGAACATCATAGACATCAAAGAGAAACTACAATGATAACATGTTATGCAACTAGCTCACAAAATATAAGAAAAGATAGTGCAATGACTTCAAAATTAGCCTCTTCGAGGCGGCAATCTCCTTTACATTACACAAATGAACAATTCTTGGATGATACAAATGAAAAGACCTACTTTATATATATAGGAGTCTAAGGGGTCACAATATAGTCAAAGCCGACATAACAATAATAATGTAAAGGCATAACAATAACAATAGTGGGCTTCTATGGGGCACAATAATAATAATATGGGGACAACACGAACACAACAATACAAATAAGGGGCTACAATGACAATAATAATAATGGAATACACTAGTATTAGAGGGACCTAACATGCCTCTCTCCTTCAGAAAAGTGTTGTCCTCAACGCTTGAGTAGTTTTCGGGTCTTCTATATAAAATTCTCATCCTCCCATGTGGAATCTTCAACAAGTAAGTTCTTCCACTTGATGAGATACTTTGAAATTCAATTTCGTAGCTTTGGAGTTCTTGTTTCTGTGACTGCTTCAAGTTCCAATATGATTTTTCCTTCCTCGTCAAGTTTTGGCAATATTATTTGAACTGGGGGCTTGTCACCTATAACCTTCTTTAAGCATGAAACATAGAAAGCTGGGTGCACTCAGGAAGCTGTAGGACGTTCCAATTTCTATGCCATATTACCTATCTTTTGCAACACCTTGTACATACCATAATACTTTGGTGATAATTTATTATCCTTCTTATCTTGCTTGAGGGGAATTTGTTTGTATGGTTGTAGCCGTAGAAATACCTAGTCACCTACATCAAAACTTCTTTCACTGCGATGTTGATCTGCCCGTTGTTTCATTCTATTCTATGCCAAAGTGAGGTTATCCTTTAAGAGTTGGAGAACTTGTTGTTGATGCTCAATGTGATCTTCCACTGCTTGAACCTTATAATTTTCTCTTAAATATGATGTGGTAGATGGTGGATGATATCCATAAAGTGCCATAAATGGAG
>APFE030100381.1:7903-25971 GCA_000404065.3 Pinus taeda
TAAGGAGTCTCATGTCAGTCCCTGAAATGGATACCTCCACATTTCCAACAGAAATAACATCATGTGAAGATGAAACTAAAGAACAATCAACATTATTTACCTCAATTGTTGATTCCGAAATATATGATAATGTCTTCGCTAAGCCTTCGCTGCAGTTTTGACAAAATTGCAGGCTTTGAATCATTGACCAAAATTGACTTTGAAACTCATCTATTGGATATTGGTTAGCATATATCTTGCATAATCAAAGAATTGACTTTGACTCTTTGTTGATGAATTGGATCATTGTATTCTCTCTATTGAACATTTTGTGACAATCTAATAAGAAGAAGAATTTGAAACGGTTCCCCCTTATGGGATTTTCCTCTGGTCTTTGACCAATCTAGTGTCTCTTATTATTGCTCTTGATTGTCTTCTGTTGTACATTGCATTCACCATTTTATCTATAATTTCTATTTATCATTGGAAGATTAAATTTGATTGCTAATTGAAGAAAAAATTGGACTAAGTGATAGTAACAACATAAAACACTGGAAAATTAACAGGTAGATTAAGAGTTAAGATGGATCGAGGTTGGTTTAATTTCCCCCTCTAAATAAGCTATATTCCACATGAATAACATGGGTCATTTTTATTTTTATTTTATTTGTATAGAGTTATTTTTATTTTGTTATCTTTTTATTATTTTATTTTGACTAAGTTAAAATATTTACATTACATTACATTAATCTTTTAATTTAATTTAAATAATTAATTTTTATGTAATTTGACTTAGGCCAATGTTAAACATTACCGTATTGGATTGGAGAGCACCTCTCGGTGCAAAAATAAATTTTAAATTGGAGTTCATACAACAATAAATTTTAAGAAATTAAGATAATGATTATAAAAGTCAAAGATAATTATATAGTATATTTTTATTTATGGTATTTAATTATAATAAACTTATACACTATGAATACCATACTAATATCATGTTGAGATACACCGAATATTTTTTTTTATAATATTGGGAGGACCTTTGTATTCATTTCACTTCAAAAATGTCAAGTTACAGACATAATCAAATGGTTAAGTGGCCTCAACTTGCCTAGAGGAAAACCAGATATGTTGGCCACCTAACTACATGATAAGCCATCCAAAAGAAAAATATTATAAACATGTCAAGCCATGCTAGATATGTCTAATTGTCATTATACTTCCTATATTCTAAATAAATGAAAAACATATTGTAAAGTCTATAACTTTTGGATATAATAAAAAAAAAAAACATATATTAAACCATCAAATGACTAATAAATAGTCATCATATGAGTCCATGGGAGCAATATCCTTCGCATTAGAGCCAAGAATCTTAGTTTGTGGGATACACATAATATGTTGCTTGATGCGGCTAAGGCAACCATTCTGCATTTGAAATTGAAACTGAATTTGTTGTAGATCCTTGCTGAAATCTAGGAGCCATTGAGAGGTCGAGGGTGAGCTAAAGGGGATGTGCTCCAAGGCTTTGGCAAAAAGGTTCTTCATCTTCCAATACAAAGGGATAGTTTGCTTATACTAAGTAGACCGGCCACGAGAGTGACCGGGATCAAGCACTAGGGTCTGCCAGTCTCCTAGGTCAATTTCCATTGCACCAATTTGTTGATTGAGTTCTACTTACCACCCACCTATAAGCTGATGAACTTGAGTTGAGCTACCCTCATGGTAAGCAGTGGAAACCTCCTTTATTATGTGAGAGGCTGAATTTCAACCTCAAGCATTACCAGTATGAGCATTGACTTGACAACCCTCATGAGTGTCCATTTGTTGCTTACCACGACCGCGGGAACCCCAGGCGTGATTATTCTTCCCTGAGGAAACACGGGTCGTGACCTGAAAATGATTGCAAACTCTAGCAATAACTGACTCAGACCCTAAAAGCAAACCCAAAATGAGCCTACACCTGTGAGCTTAATGCTTCCTAGGGTCACACCTAAACGAGAAACCTATCAAATTATCAATGCATGAGGGCCAAAAAATAGAAATAGACCATTGAATTACCCTGAAGACTATAAGTCGACCAACACCCGATCGAAGACCACGAGGAGTGCCACCCTAGAGCTACAACTTGTTGCAAGCCAAACTAGATCCAAATTATCATTACAGATAGAAAACTTACTTACCTCAACAATGAAAATTCCAAAGAGACTCACCGCTATAAACTCGTTACATTTCTTCAAGTTTCCACTTAGCTTTTCTATACATATACATACCACCTCACAAATAATTACCTATTCGTAGCCAGCATAGAATATTCTTTAACTCTTATAATTGTTGTTTTACATTGATATAGAACTTTTTTTGGAATTTAAATAAGATACCAAAATTAATTCTCAAGAAGACACCATTTATAATACAAAATATGTTTTATGTTTTTCAAAATGGTATATATCCTTTTTCCCGTGGAAAAAGTTGCACTTTCTTTATTTATAAAGAAACTACATCTTGCAGATGCATTGCATATACAATATTCAGGCGTGGCTTGTCCATCATCAAAACATTCAAAAATTGTGTTTCACCTTGTGTGAGGCTTTTTCATATGAAAGGTCTATATGTATACTATGGAACTCTTCGTAGAGAGCCCTATACTATCTGTACTAAAGAAAATAAAAACAATGAATAATTACATTTGGCTTTCAGTCAGATCCAAAAAGCAAAAAACACAATCTCAATTGAAAAATATTTCATGTTCCAAGCACTATGAATGGCCTGTGGTAATATTGATATTTGTTGCCATCTCTTTCCTCCACAATCAACCAATTAGAGTCATCCATGTGTGCCACCGACTTGGATAAGCTATCAAGGATTGAGTTGCATTCCCTATAGATGTGATGGCAAGAGAAGATGTCAAAATGAGATATGAATCTATGTGTTTCATCCAAAATGTGTTGTAAAGTGTATGTATTGCAATGAGTTATTCTATTTATCCAATTGCATATAATTTGTGAGTCTCTAAATAACTGTAAATGATGGCAGTTTTTGGATAATGCAAAATGAATGAGGTTTTTTGTTGAAATGAGCTCTGCAAAATTGTTCATTCCCCTTCCCAAACCCATTTGAATTTTGAAAACATCAGATTCAAATAGATGTAGTATAGGGCCCCCACCACAGCCCATCTCTTGTGTTGATCCATCAAAATAAGCCCATGGATGGGCTAGGTTGATGACTTCAGGTATAATGATCCTATGGGTCAGCTGGTTTTCCTCTTTGAGAATAGAACTGGAATCGACTAGAAGCCTCGAGGTAATGGAGGGCCAGTGAGGGGGTCTTTGATGGAAAATGACTTGATTCTTGGCTATCCATATGGCCCAGCAAATGAGAAGCAGTGCGTTTTTTAGTCTGACAGAGTTTGAAGTGCACCAAGTGATCGAAGTTCCAGTGAGATTAGGGCCCTTCCATTTCAAAGTAGAAGAGATCGAACCCAGGAATCCATTCCATAGGCCTTGAGTGAGAGGGCAATCTAGAAAAAGGTGTTTTTTATCCTCATTGTTGCTTTTACATAGATGGTACCAAAATGGCCCTGCAAAAGATCTTTTCATCAAGTTGGCCCCAGTCGGGACTTTGTTGCGGAGGATGGACCACATGAACAATTTAGCTCAAGGGGGCGCCTTCAACTTCCACATCTGCTTCCACCACTGAGCCCGGTCCAGTGGCTTGTGCCTTTCCATGAGTACTTGGTAGCCTATTTTGGGGGAGTATATACCATGTTTAGCATGTTCCTAGATAAGCTCATCCTCACCCTCATTTATTCTGATGTGGGCCTCCATTAAAGCATTTGTATAATTGTGCCATTCCTACAGCCAACACCCAGGGATGTTAAAATTGTTTGCAATTCTCCAAGCATGCTGAAATATGGTAGTGTGTGCGTCATCTACAATCTTATTTATGTTCACTATTCCATTGGCCTGTAGGCATCCTCGCAGGCCTTTCGTGAGCGTGTGAGTGTTTCCACAACCCACCCAGGGGTTAGTGCCTATCTGTATCTTTGTCCCTAATCTAATTCTCCATGTCAGGCTGCTACGAATAAGCTCCTTCGTGTTGATGACCGACTTCCCGATAATAGAGATGTTATTCCTCCTAGTGTCGAGTCTGCTCCAGTCTTAGACACTTGCCGGATGGATGTATTTAGATATTGCTACCTTTGTCCAAAGGATGTTATTATTTAGTAGTTTCCACCCTAACTTTGCGGCCAAGGCCTGTGAGAAGGTATCCAACCTCTTGATGCCCCATCCTCCCCATCTCTTTGGTAGGGCCAATGATTCCCAGCTCGTCCATGCAAAAATTCTCCCCGGCTGATTACCTTTCCACAAGAACCTACAGCATAGGTTTTGTAGGCAAGACAGGATACCTCTAGGAATCCATGCTAGAGTCATCCAATAAACTGGGGTGGCTTCTAAGATAGCCTTGATGAGTACCAGCCTCCCTACCCTGGAGAGATATTTGTGGTACCAAATATTGAGCCTCTTCTCCACCTTCGATATGAGCCATGTCCAGTCTATTATCTTATATCCAAGGGGTTTTAGCCTATATCCCAGGTATCTCAACCCTTCTTATAATTGGACTTCTGCAAAGGCAAATCTTCTAAGATCAAACTGAATCTCATGTTGGGAGCATCCTGTGGTAGTTATGGTGGATTTTGCGTCATTTAAGACCATGCTTGTGGCCTTAATGAAGATGCCAAGGGATCAGTGAAAAGCAGTGGAGTCCCAAATTCCCTCGTTTAAGAGGATAAATACATCATCCACAAACAACAAGTGGGTGAGAGTGCAGTCTTCTATAATTCTGATACCCCTTATTTGCCCCAATTTGCAATCCTCTCTGATGATTTGACTGAGGCCTTCCATGATGAGAACAAAGAGTAAAGGTGAGACAGGGCATCCTTGCCTCAGTCTTCTTTCCAAATAGTGTTGATCGCCTTTCGCCCATTTGCATGTCTGCGAAAAAAATTAGTATTATCGTCTCCTTCTTTCAGCCAGATAGCTCGACTATGTAGTCTCCAACATTCCTCTCTATCTTTCAGTATTTGTGTGCATTTATGGAGGAGGCCAGTCAGCCTGTCCTTTAGTTCCTATGAGGTAAGTATCCCCTCCGAATCCTCGTCCATTTTAGCAATTTTTTCTTCTGCTAATTTGAGCTAGTGCTCGTCCTATTCTTTTTTCCTCCTTGCCCATTCTTTAGAGATCTCCTTGAGGGCCCTCATATTACGAGCAAAACCATCTGCGATTAGGCCTTTAGTACCTACTGGGTGAACCTTCCAATATTCACTAACTGCCTTCAAATAACTAGCATCCTTTAACCAAGTTGATTTGAACTTAAAGGGGGCCTTTGGCTTATTATGGGCAGATAGCAGTTCCAAATAGATATGCTTATGATCAGAGACTCCTCCCAAGCCGATCCATTGCCTGACATGATAGCCTCTATTGACTAGAGCTTCTCGAATGAGGAAGCGATCCAAACGTCTGGCCAGACTGGCCTCTCTGTTTCTATTATTCCTCCATGTTGGTTGGATCTTAGCAGTGGGTATGTCGATAAGGTTGTGGGAGTCCAGTAAATCCTCAAAGAATACCGACAGGGAGTACATCTGAGCATTTGGTCCCCAAGACTCTGCATAACCCATCAAAAAATTTAGATCACCTCCAAGTATAATATTGTCTCCTTGTAAGGAGGTAGAGGAGAAAAAATTACTCCAGAAGACCTCCCGATCTCGGCAAGGCCCATAAATATTGAATAACCTTAAATAGTTTTCCAAGGTCGATGAGTAGATGTCAATACCCAAAAACCCCACCCCTCCCCCCCTAGACATTTAGCAGCTTAATGGAGCGATTGTATAAACCTAATGATATGCTCCCTAATCGGCCTATCGTATCTAAAGAGTGAAAGTACCAGTTGGGGAGCCATGATTCCAGGAGGGGTGAGATGGAGCTAGCTAGTCACAGAGTTTCTTGTAGAAAGATGATGTCCACAAGTTTAGTAGATAGCAGTCGTCTCGTGGCTAGTTTTTTCCTAGGCTAGCCAACCCCCTACAATTGAAGGAAAGAATTTTCATGGAGGGAGGGGGGAGGGGGCGTCCTCTGCTCTAAGACCCCAAGGTATTTTAGACTGTCTACTGGTGGCAATCTCTTGCCACCAGCAGACAATCTAAAATACCTTCACTCCTCATCATATTTCTTGTTTCCATTCTCTTCCAACACTCAGCAATCACATGGTTATGTAAACCACAAAAACTACACAGTTTTCTATGCCATGATTTATGTCCATTATTAACATGCTTGTAATTAAAATGAATTTTAGAGTACTAAGACTGTGTATACCTCTCTTGACTATCTCTAGTGCGATTATGGCGATGAGATCTTGCCTTAGCTATCCCTTGCAATGTGCACTGTCATGGGAGGATTTTGATGTGTCCCCATCATCCTCTTTCCTCGATGGTTTTCACAATGTCTCAGAAGCTTCTGACAACTTTGAGCACTCTCCTTCAGTGTATCCCAAACCTGCAAATTGAGATATTTGTACAACCTCCAATGGCTGAGTCATCTCTTGGCCATTAACACCAAGTCCTCCTTTATATCCCATCTTAGTAAGGAGTCTCATGTCAGTCCCTGAAATGGATACCTCCACATTTCCAACAGAAATAACATCATGTGAAGATGAAACTAAAGAACAATCAACATTATTTACCTCAATTGTTGATTCCGAAATATATGATAATGTCTTCGCTAAGCCTTCGCTGCAGTTTTGACAAAATTGCAGGCTTTGAATCATTGACCAAAATTGACTTTGAAACTCATCTATTGGATATTGGTTAGCATATATCTTGCATAATCAAAGAATTGACTTTGACTCTTTGTTGATGAATTGGATCATTGTATTCTCTCTATTGAACATTTTGTGACAATCTAATAAGAAGAAGAATTTGAAACGGTTCCCCCTTATGGGATTTTCCTCTGGTCTTTGACCAATCTAGTGTCTCTTATTATTGCTCTTGATTGTCTTCTGTTGTACATTGCATTCACTATTTTATCTATAATTTCTATTTATCATTAGAAGATTAAATTTGATTGCTAATTGAAGAAAAAATTGGACTAAGTGATAGTAACAACATAAAACACTGGAAAATTAACAGGTAGATTAAGAGTTAAGATGGATCGAGGTTGGTTTAATTTCCCCCTCTAAATAAGCTATATTCCACATGAATAACATGGGTCATTTTTATTTTTATTTTATTTGTATAGAGTTATTTTTATTTTGTTATCTTTTTATTATTTTATTTTGACTAAGTTAAAATATTTACATTACATTACATTAATCTTTTAATTTAATTTAAATAATTAATTTTTATGTAATTTGACTTAGGCCAATGTTAAACATTACCGTATTGGATTGGAGAGCACCTCTCGGTGCAAAAATAAATTTTAAATTGGAGTTCATACAACAATAAATTTTAAGAAATTAAGATAATGATTATAAAAGTCAAAGATAATTATATAGTATATTTTTATTTATGGTATTTAATTATAATAAACTTATACACTATGAATACCATACTAATATCATGTTGAGATACACCGAATATTTTTTTTATAATATTGGGAGGACCTTTGTATTCATTTCACTTCAAAAATGTCAAGTTACAGACATAATCAAATGGTTAAGTGGCCTCAACTTGCCTAGAGGAAAACCAGATATGTTGGCCACCTAACTACATGATAAGCCATCCAAAAGAAAAATATTATAAACATGTCAAGCCATGCTAGATATGTCTAATTGTCATTATACTTCCTATATTCTAAATAAATGAAAAACATATTGTAAAGTCTATAACTTTTGGATATAATAAAAAAAAAAAACATATATTAAACCATCAAATGACTAATAAATAGTCATCATATGAGTCCATGGGAGCAAGATCCTTCGCATTAGAGCCAAGAATCTTAGTTTGTGGGATACACATAATATGTTGCTTGATGCGGCTAAGGCAACCATTCTGCATTTGAAATTGAAACTGAATTTGTTGTAGATCCTTGCTGAAATCTAGGAGCCATTGAGAGGTCGAGGGTGAGCTAAAGGGGATGTGCTCCAAGGCTTTGGCAAAAAGGTTCTTCATCTTCCAATACAAAGGGATAGTTTGCTTATACTAAGTAGACCGGCCACGAGAGTGACCGGGATCAAGCACTAGGGTCTGCCAGTCTCCTAGGTCAATTTCCATTGCACCAATTTGTTGATTGAGTTCTACTTACCACCCACCTATAAGCTGATGAACTTGAGTTGAGCTACCCTCATGGTAAGCAGTGGAAACCTCCTTTATTATGTGAGAGGCTGAATTTCAACCTCAAGCATTACCAGTATGAGCATTGACTTGACAACCCTCATGAGTGTCCATTTGTTGCTTACCACGACCGCGGGAACCCCAGGCGTGATTATTCTTCCCTGAGGAAACACGGGTCGTGACCTGAAAATGATTGCAAACTCTAGCAATAACTGACTCAGACCCTAAAAGCAAACCCAAAATGAGCCTACACCTGTGAGCTTAATGCTTCCTAGGGTCACACCTAAACGAGAAACCTATCAAATTATCAATGCATGAGGGCCAAAAAATAGAAATAGACCATTGAATTACCCTGAAGACTATAAGTCGACCAACACCCGATCGAAGACCACGAGGAGTGCCACCCTAGAGCTACAACTTGTTGCAAGCCAAACTAGATCCAAATTATCATTACAGATAGAAAACTTACTTACCTCAACAATGAAAATTCCAAAGAGACTCACCGCTATAAACTCGTTACATTTCTTCAAGTTTCCACTTAGCTTTTCTATACATATACATACCACCTCACAAATAATTACCTATTCGTAGCCAGCATAGAATATTCTTTAACTCTTATAATTGTTGTTTTACATTGATATAGAACTTTTTTTGGAATTTAAATAAGATACCAAAATTAATTCTCAAGAAGACACCATTTATAATACAAAATATGTTTTATGTTTTTCAAAATGGTATATATCCTTTTTCCCGTGGAAAAAGTTGCACTTTCTTTATTTATAAAGAAACTACATCTTGCAGATGCATTGCATATACAATATTCAGGCGTGGCTTGTCCATCATCAAAACATTCAAAAATTGTGTTTCACCTTGTGTGAGGCTTTTTCATATGAAAGGTCTATATGTATACTATGGAACTCTTCGTAGAGAGCCCTATACTGTCTGTACTAAAGAAAATAAAAACAATGAATAATTACATTTGGCTTTCAGTCAGATCCAAAAAGCAAAAAACACAATCTCAATTGAAAACTATTTCATGTTCCAAGCTCTATGAATGGCCTGTGGTAATATTGATATTTGTTGCCATCTCTTTCCTCCACAATCAACCAATTAGAGTCATCCATGTGTGCCACCGCCTTGGATAAGCTATCAACGACTGAGTTGCATTCCCTATAGATGTGATGGCAAGAGAAGATGTCAAAATGAGATATGAATCTATGTGTTTCATCCAAAATGTGTTGTAAAGTGTATGTATTGCAATGAGTTATTCTATTTATCCAATTGCATATAATTTGTGAGTCTCTAAATAACTGTAAATGATGGCAGTTTTTGGATAATGCAAAATGAATGAGGTTTTTTGCTGAAATGAGCTCTGCAAAATTGTTCATTCCCCTTCCCAAACCCATTTGAATTTTGAAAACATCAGATTCAGATAGATGTAGTATAGGGCCCCCACCACAGCCCATCTCTTGTGTTGATCCATCAAAATAAGCCCATGGATGGGCTGGGTTGATGACTTCAGGTATAATGATCCTATGGGTCAGCTGGTTTTCCTCTTTGAGAATAGAACTGGAATCGACTAGAAGCCTCAAGGTAATGGAGGGCTAGTGAGGGGGTCTTTGATGGAAAATGACTTGATTCTTGGCTATCCATATGGCCCAGCAAATGAGAAGCAGTGCGTTTTTTAGTCTGACAGAGTTTGAAGTGCACCAAGTGATCGAAGTTCCAGTGAGATTAGGGCCCTTCCATTTCAAAGTAGAAGAGATCGAACCCAGGAATCCATTCCATAGGCCTTGAGTGAGAGGGCAATCTAGAAAAAGGTGTTTTCTATCCTCATTGTTGCTTTTACATAGATGGTACCAAAATGGCCCTGCAAAATATCTTTTCATCAAGTTGGCCCCAGTCGGGACTTTGTTGCGGAGGATGGACCACATGAACAATTTAGCTCAAGGGGGCGCCTTCAACTTCCACATCTGCTTCCACCACTGAGCCAGGTCCAGTGGCTTGTGCCTTTCCATCAGTACTTGGTAGCCTATTTTGGGGGAGTATATACCATGTTTAGCATGTTCCTAGATAAGCTCATCCTCACCCTCATTTATTCTGATGTGGGCCTCCATTAAAGCATTTGTATAATTGTGCCATTCCTGCAGCCAACACCCAGGGATGTTAAAATTGTTTGCAATTCTCCAAGCATGCTGAAATATGGTAGTGTGTGCGTCATCTACAATCTTATTTATGTTCACTATTCCATTGGCCTGTAGGCATCCTCGCAGGCCTTTCGTGAGCGTGTGAGTGTTTCCACAACCCACCCAGGGGTTAGTGCCTATCTGTATCTTTGTCCCTAATCTAATTCTCCATGTCAGGCTGCTACGAATAAGCTCCTTCGTGTTGATGACCGACTTCCCGATAATAGAGATGTTATTCCTCCTAGTGTCGAGTCTGCTCCAGTCTTGGACACTTGCCGGATGGATGTATTTAGATATTGCTACCTTTGTCCAAAGGATGTTATTATTTAGTAGTTTCCACCCTAACTTTGCGGCCAAGGCCTGTGAGAAGGTATCCAACCTCTTGATGCCCCATCCTCCCCAGCTCTTTGGTAGGGCCAATGATTCCCAGCTCGTCCATGCAGCAAAAATTCTCCCCGGCTGATTACCTTTCCACAAGAACCTACAGCATAGGTTTTGTAGGCAAGACAGGATACCTCTAGGAATCCATGCTAGAGTCATCCAATAAACTGGGGTGGCTTCTAAGATAGCCTTGATGAGTACCAGCCTCCCTACCCTGGAGAGATATTTGTGGTACCAAATATTGAGCCTCTTCTCCACCTTCGATATGAGCCATGTCCAGTCTATTATCTTATATCCAAGGGGTTTTAGCCTATATCCCAGGTATCTCAACCCTTCTTATAATTGGACTTCTGCAAAGGCAAATCTTCTAAGATCAAACTGAATCTCATGTTGGGAGCAGCCTGTGGTAGTTATGGTGGATTTTGCGTCATTTAAGACCATGCTTGTGGCCTTAATGAAGATGCCAAGGGATCAGTGAAAAGTAGTGGAGTCCCAAATTCCCTCGTTTAAGAGGATAAATACATCATCCACAAACAACAAGTGGGTGAGAGTGCAGTCTTCTATAATTCTGATACCCCTTATTCGCCCCAATTTGCAATCCTCTCTGATGATTTGACTGAGGCCTTCCATGATGAGAACAAAGAGTAAAGGTGAGACAGGGCATCCTTGCCTCAGTCTTCTTTCCAAATAGTGTTGATCGCCTTTCACCCATTTGCATGTCTGCGAAAAAAATTAGTATTATCGTCTCCTTCTTTCAGCCAGATAGCTCGACTATGTAGTCTCCAACATTCCTCTCTATCTTTCAGTATTTGTGTGCATTTATGGAGGAGGCCAGTCGGCCTGTCCTTTAGTTCCTATGAGGTAAGTGTCCCCTCCGAATCCTCATCCATTTTAGCAATTTTTTCTTCTGCTAATTTGAGCTAGTGCTCGTCCTGTTCTTTTTTCCTCCTTGCCCATTCTTTAGAGATCTCCTTGAGGGCCCTCATATTACGAGCAAAACCATCTGCGATTAGGCCTTTAGTACCTACTGGGTGAACCTTCCAATATTCACTAACTGCCTTCAAATAACTAGCATCCTTTAACCAAGTTGATTTGAACTTAAAGGGGGCCTTTGGCTTATTATGGGCAGATAGCAGTTCCAAATAGATATGCTTATGATCAGAGACTCCTCCCAAGCCGATCCATTGCCTGACATGATAGCCTCTATTGACTAGAGCTTCTCGAATGAGGAAGCGATCCAAACGTCTGGCCAGGCTGGCCTCTCTGTTTCTATTATTCCTCCATGTTGGTTGGATCTTAGCAGTGGGTATGTCGATAAGGTTGTGGGAGTCCAGTAAATCCTCAAAGAATACCGACAGGGAGTACATCTGAGCATTTGGTCCCCAAGACTCTGCATAACCCATCAAAAAATTTAGATCACCTCCAAGTATAATATTGTCTCCTTGTAAGGAGGTAGAGGAGAAAAAATTCCTCCAGAAGACCTCCCGATCTCGGCAAGGCCCATAAATATTGAATAACCTTAAATAGGTTTCCAAGGTCGATGAGTAGATGTCAATACCCAAAAACCCCACCCCTCCCCCCCTAGACATTTAGCAGCTTAATGGAGCGATTGTAGAAACCTAATGATATGCTCCCTAATCGGCCTATCGTATCTAAAGAGTGAAAGTACCAGTTGGGGAGCCATGATTCCAGGAGGGGTGAGATGGAGCTAGCTAGTCACAGAGTTTCTTGTAGAAAGATGATGTCCACAAGTTTAGTAGATAGCAGTCGTCTCGTGGCTAGTTTTTTCCCAGGCTAGCCAACCCCCTACAATTGAAGGAAAGAATTTTCATGGAGGGAGGGGGGAGGGGGCGTCCTCTGCTCTAAGACCCCAAGGTATTTTAGACTGTCTACTGGTGGCAATCTCTTGCCACCAGCAGACAATCTAAAATACCTTCACTCCTCATCATATTTCTTGTTTCCATTCTCTTCCAACACTCAGCAATCACATGGTTATGTAAACCACAAAAACTACACAGTTTTCTATGCCATGATTTATGTCCATTATTAACATGCTTGTAATTAAAATGAATTTTAGAGTACTAAGACTGTGTATACCTCTCTTGACTATCTCTAGTGCGATTATGGCGATGAGATCTTGCCTTAGCTATCCCTTGCAATGTGCACTGTCATGGGAGGATTTTGATGTGTCCCCATCATCCTCTTTCCTCGATGGTTTTCACAATGTCTCAGAAGCTTCTGACAACTTTGAGCACTCTCCTTCAGTGTATCCCAAACCTGCAAATTGAGATATTTGTACAACCTCCAATGGCTGAGTCATCTCTTGGCCATTAACACCAAGTCCTCCTTTATATCCCATCTTAGTAAGGAGTCTCATGTCAGTCCCTGAAATGGATACCTCCACATTTCCAACAGAAATAACATCATGTGAAGATGAAACTAAAGAACAATCAACATTATTTACCTCAATTGTTGATTCTGAAATATATGATAATGTCTTCGCTAAGCCTTCGCTGCAGTTTTGACAAAATTGCAGGCTTTGAATCATTGACCAAAATTGACTTTGAAACTCATCTATTGGATATTGGTTAGCATATATCTTGCATAATCAAAGAATTGACTTTGACTCTTTGTTGATGAATTGGATCATTGTATTCTCTCTATTGAACATTTTGTGACAATCTAATAAGAAGAAGAATTTGAAACGGTTCCCCCTTATGGGATTTTCCTCTGGTCTTTGACCAATCTAGTGTCTCTTATTATTTCTCTTGATTGTCTTCTGTTGTACATTGCATTCACTATTTTATCTATAATTTCTATTTATCATTGGAAGATTAAATTTGATTGCTAATTGAAGAAAAAATTGGACTAAGTGATAGTAACAACATAAAACACTGGAAAATTAACAGGTAGATTAAGAGTTAAGATGGATCGAGGTTGGTTTAATTTCCCCCTCTAAATAAGCTATATTCCACATGAATAACATGGGTCATTTTTATTTTTATTTTATTTGTATAGAGTTATTTTTATTTTGTTATCTTTTTATTATTTTATTTTGACTAAGTTAAAATATTTACATTACATTACATTAATCTTTTAATTTAATTTAAATAATTAATTTTTATGTAATTTGACTTAGGCCAATGTTAAACATTACCGTATTGGATTGGAGAGCACCTCTCGGTGCAAAAATAAATTTTAAATTGGAGTTCATACAACAATAAATTTTAAGAAATTAAGATAATGATTATAAAAGTCAAAGATAATTATATAGTATATTTTTATTTATGGTATTTAATTATAATAAACTTATACACTATGAATACCATACTAATATCATGTTGAGATACACCGAATATTTTTTTTATAATATTGGGAGGACCTTTGTATTCATTTCACTTCAAAAATGTCAAGTTACAGACATAATCAAATGGTTAAGTGGCCTCAACTTGCCTAGAGGAAAACCAGATATGTTGGCCACCTAACTACATGATAAGCCATCCAAAAGAAAAATATTATAAACATGTCAAGCCATGCTAGATATGTCTAATTGTCATTATACTTCCTATATTCTAAATAAATGAAAAACATATTGTAAAGTCTATAACTTTTGGATATAATAAAAAAAAAAAACATATATTAAACCATCAAATGACTAATAAATAGTCATCATATGAGTCCATGGGAGCAATATCCTTCGCATTAGAGCCAAGAATCTTAGTTTGTGGGATACACATAATATGTTGCTTGATGCGGCTAAGGCAACCATTCTGCATTTGAAATTGAAACTGAATTTGTTGTAGATCCTTGCTGAAATCTAGGAGCCATTGAGAGGTCGAGGGTGAGCTAAAGGGGATGTGCTCCAAGGCTTTGGCAAAAAGGTTCTTCATCTTCCAATACAAAGGGATAGTTTGCTTATACTAAGTAGACCGGCCACGAGAGTGACCGGGATCAAGCACTAGGGTCTGCCAGTCTCCTAGGTCAATTTCCATTGCACCAATTTGTTGATTGAGTTCTACTTCCCACCCACCTATAAGCTGATGAACTTGAGTTGAGCTACCCTCATGGTAAGCAGTGGAAACCTCCTTTATTATGTGAGAGGCTGAATTTCAACCTCAAGCATTACCAGTATGAGCATTGACTTGACAACCCTCATGAGTGTCCATTTGTTGCTTACCACGACCGCGGGAACCCCAGGCGTGATTATTCTTCCCTGAGGAAACACGGGTCGTGACCTGAAAATGATTGCAAACTCTAGCAATAACTGACTCAGACCCTAAAAGCAAACCCAAAATGAGCCTACACCTGTGAGCTTAATGCTTCCTAGGGTCACACCTAAATGAGAAACCTATCAAATTATCAATGCATGAGGGCCAAAAAATAGAAATAGACCATTTAATTACCCTGAAGCAGACAACACACTAGGAATGAAACCAATCCAAGAGCCCCGAACCATATTCCTAAACCTGGCATGAAGGGTTGAGGGTAGAGGGTTGAGACAAACAACACACATTCTGAAACCATATAAACCTAGAGCCATAACAACAAACATTTAGAAAACTACCAGTGTCATTACACCAGAGACAGGAACAACAAGAAAACCACGAATGACATGGTTTCCTCACCCATATAGTGCCCATTCGTGAAATAAAAATACCATAGTACATAAAGACAAGAGTACAAAAGACAAAGGAACCCTCATAAAAATCATCAATAGCCATGCAAAAATCCTGGTGGTACTTCCGCCAAACCTTCAAATTTAGAACATATCATTTCCTTCAAGAAACAAACAACAATATGTAGATAGCCATGGGAAAAAACAAAAATTGAGACAAAGAACATACCTGAGGACAGCGACCAGAGAAGACCATAATTCGACCAACACCCGATCGAAGATCATGAGGAGTGCCACCTTAGAGCTACAACTTGTTGCAAGCCGAACCAGATCCAAATTATTGTTGCGGATAGAAAACTTACTTACCTCAACAATGAAAATTCCAAAGAAACTCACCACTATAAACTCATTACATCTCTTCAAGTCTCCACTTAGCTTTTCTATACATATACATACCACCTCACAAATAATTACCAATTCGTAGCCAGCATAGAATATTCTTTAACTCTTATAATTGTTGTTTTACATTGATATAGAACTTTTTTTGGAATTTAAATAAGATAGAAAAATCAATTCTCAAGAGGACACCATTTATAATGCGAAATATGTTTTATTGTTTTTCAAAATGGTATATATCCTTTTTCCCGTGGAAAAAGTTACACTTTCTTTATTTATAAAGAAACTACATTTTCTAGATGCATTGCATATACAATATTCAGGCATGGCCTGTCCATCATCAAAACATTCAAAAACTGTGTTTCGCCTTGTGTGAGTCTTTTTCGTATGAAAGGTCTATATGTATACTATGGAACTCTTCATAGAGAGCCTTGTACTGTCTGTACTTAAGAAAATAAAAACAATGAATAATTACATTTGGCTTTCAGTCAGATCCAAAAAGCAAAAAACGCAATATCAATTGAAAAATATTTCATGTTCCAAGCTCTATGAATGGCCTGTGGTAATACTGATATTTGTTGCCATCTCTTTCCTCCACAATCAACCAATTAGAGTCGTCCCTGTGTGCCACTGCCTTGGATAAGCTATCAGTGACTGAGTTGCATTCTCTGTAGATGTGACGGCAAGAGAAGACGTCAAAATGAGATATGAGTCTGTGTGTTTCATCCAAAATGTGTTGTAAAGTGTATGTATTGCAATGAGTTGTTCTATTTATCCAATTGCATATAATTTGTGAGTCTCTAAATAACTGTAAATGATGGCATTTTTTGGATAATGCAAAATGAATGAGGTTTTTAGCCGAAATGAGCTCTGCAAAATTGTTCATTCCCCTTCCCAGACCCATTTGAATTTTGAAAACATGAGATTCAAATAGATGTAGTATAGACCCCCTGCCACAACCCATCTCCTGTGTTGATCCACCAAAATAAGCCCATGGATGGGCTGGGTTGATGACTTCAGGTATAATGATCCTATGCGTCGGTTGGTTTTCCTCTTCGAGAATGAAACTAAAATCGACTAGAAGCCTGGAGGTAATGGAGGGCTAGTGAGGGAGTCTTTGATGGAAAATGACTTGATTCTTGGCTATCCATATGGCCCAGCTAATGAGAAGCAGTGCATTTTTTATTCTGACAGAGTTTGAAGTGCACCAAGTGATCCAAGCTTCAGTGAGATTAGGGCCCTTCCATTTCAAAGTAGAAGAGATCGAACCCAGGAAGCCATTCCATAGGCCTTGAGTGAGAGGGAAATTTAGGAAAAGGTGTTCTATATCCTCATTGTTGCTTTTACATAGATGGCACCAAAATGGCCCTACAAAAGATCTTTTCATCAAGTTGGCCCCAGTCGGGACTTTGTTGCGGAGGATGGACCACATAAGCAATTTAGCTTGAGTGGGCGCCTTCAACTTCCACATTTTCTTCCACCACTGAGCCAGGTCCAGCGGCTTGTGTCTTTCCATTAGTACTTAGTAGCCTATTTTGGGGGAGTATATACCATGTTTAGCATGTGCCCGGATAAGCTCATCCTCACCCTTGGTTATTCTGATGTGGGCCTCCATTAAAGCATTTGTATAATTGTGCCATTCCTGCTGCCAGCATCCAGGGATGTTCAGATCGTTTGCAGTTCTCCAAGCTTGTTGAAATATGGTAGTGTGTGTTTCATCTACAATTTGATTGATGTGTATTATTCCATTGGCCTGTAGGTATCCTCGCAGGCCTTTCGTGAGCATGTGAGTGTTTCCACAACCCACCCAGGGGTCAATGCCTATTTGTATCTGTGTCCCTGATCTAATTCTCCATGTCAGGTCGCTACGAATAAGCTCCTTCAAGTTGATGACCACCTTCCAGATAATAGAGATGTTATTCTGCCTAGTGTCGAGTCTGATCCAGTCTTGGACACTTGTTGGATGGATGTATTTAGATACTGCTACCTTCGTCCAAAGGATGTTATTATTTAGCAGTTGTCACCCTAACTTTGCAGCCAAGGCCTCTGAGAAGGTATCCAACCTCTTGATGCCCCATCCTCCCCAGCTCTTTGGTAGGGCCAATGATTCCCAGCTCGTTGATGCAAAAATTCTCCCCGGCTGATTACCTTTCCACAAGAACCTGCAACATAGGTTTTGTAGGTG
>APFE030100385.1:9211-27906 GCA_000404065.3 Pinus taeda
CGCTGAGACCAAATAATGATCTATCGGACCTAAAAAGACAAATTATTTATTTTGATTTAAGATTTTATTCCTATGCTCAAAAAGCTTGGAGAGAAGCCTCCCGAGTTCACTATAATTTTGGCATTGTAAAAGGCTAGGAAGGTCAGTATTGTAACATAGGTTGTGAAATTGAGATCTAATGTGGTTGTATGCAGGGAACTCTAAGAGGAAGTGGTTTTCATCCTCGATGCTCCTATTCTCACAAATATGGCGGATCCTTTCCATCCATGGCGTTTTAGGAACTGCCCAACTGTCATGTACCTAGATAATACTTACCCATACAGGGGTAAAATAAAAAAATTTGATTGTTAATTTCATGCATAACAAGAGGTGAAATAAGTCAATAATTTTAACTATTACCACTCACCCCTATACATGTAAATAATATTAATTACTGAACCCCATACAATAGTCTATCGACCATTTCATTCCTTGAACCCATGCGGTGATCGATAAATTGTTATGGGATTGACATTATAAACAGGGTTATAAAGTGTTAATAATTCCTGCGAATACATGGTCTAATGTTTTAACGATCATGTATGACCCTTGCCATTGAATGTGGCGTAGGGATCAATGCTGCTATCATTCCCACGCAGCCATCAGACACCTAGCAATAAAGTTATAACCCTTCCTAGCCGGAGAAGGCGACAGCTGGGTCGTCTCTGGATTATTCCATCCGTTTGGACTTACGGTCTCTGGTATACAGTGAGTGACATTAATGTTGCAGGCATCCGTGATGTCCTCTGGATCATTGACAAGATCCACGACAGAGGTTCATCGTCCTTAATCGAACGGCTGGAGATTGCAGGCCAGCTATCAAAGGTTTTAGGGTTTCTTGTTATATGCTTTTTGGTTCATTCTTTCCGTGATTATTTTCCATCCGACTATGGCTGCCTGCCTTCCATTCCTGTATTCGGCTTCGATGTGAAACCTTGGTTATTGATGCGCCCAGACACGGTGAATACCTGTGGCATCTTGCTCCTGCACAACTTAAACAGGTATCATTCGTTTTTCTTTGCATTATTAAACTTTAACAGGTATTTCTTTTTTTTCCTTGCACCATTATTAAGTAAGGGTTTACCTCAGGGTTTTATGGACGACGCTTGTTACTAATATCTACTCTGGTTACTCTGTCGTCAAGGATTTGATGGAATTTTCGCCACCTTCATTTCAGCTCCGTGTGCAATATCAACAGGTGAGTCCGCGGACCCTGCTTTAGGGTTAAATGTATAATTGTTGTTAATTGCATAATGACTCTTCCCCTTTCCTGTTAGGTAAACACATTACTTCCTGATGGGAATATGTTTTCCTGATATATATTTCTGTCTGAGGCGACCCCCATAACTTGGAGCTAGGGTTCTGGCCTCGAAAGCCCTTATGGCCAGCGGTATTTCTGCACCTGGACGGAACTCAGAGGTTTCTAATGCTAAATATAGTATTTCAGTGTTGTTTACGGAAATTGACATTCTTAGTTTCCTACCATAAGGATATTGTTAATTGCCATCCTATTTTAACTGGCTCGGTCGGGCCACGCCATGCACATTTAGTTTGTACATACTATTTTGTCACTGTTAAATGTATCAACATTCGTATTTTGACATTCAGTATAATATGATGTTTAAATTTCTTTAGTTACGAATGTGCTATGTTTTCAATTTAGTGTTCTGATTCCAAGCATTCGGCAAGGTCTATAAATCTGCGTTATTTAATTTTCTGGGATTTATGTTGTTAATATCTGCTATGGTATAGCTGTGCGCTTCAATAGGCACAATTTTTATTTCGTTATTTGCTATTATTTGATGTACAGAGTATTATAATGTGACCCTTGGATGGTCTCGGCGCCGGAATTTAACGGTGTGCCTCGACCGTCCTGATTTCCATGGTCTCGTTTAATAAAACCACTGTAAATTTTTCCTTTGTATATAGAAGAAGTATAAACTCTGATATACAAATTACTCGTCGCTTCAGGTCCTTTCTTGAAATCTTTTCCAGATTTATATTAATTGCAAATCCGTATTTCATTATTGTTATCCTGCATAGTCTTAACCCTTACGAGGGTTTGAATGGTTTACGGGTTGCTCTACTCATTACTATTGACACCAATGATCTGTCTTTTCTTGAGAACAGATAATTATGGTTAGTCGTTCCACCGATATTTCGGTTGATTGGTTAATGAGTCTGGTTAATATACCTTTTAATTTGATGTCCCCTGACATTGTATAAAGGTTCTCATAATTTACAGTACTGCTTGCGCATATTGCTCCGATGTCCTGCTTGTCATTCTATCGTTGTACTGTTGTTATATGCATATTAATCATAAGACATGCATCATATCATTTCGTAAAGGTATATATAATGATAAATCTGTTTTCTTGATTCTCTGTTTTTGCTGAGAATCGACCGAGTTCGCACAATACTCCCACTCAGTTACTATTTAGTGATTTTTAATGAATTTTACTGCATTTATAATTTCATTCCTGTGTTCTAGCATTAAATACTTGTTTTTCCTTTACAGGGTGAGATTATCTTTCTGTTCATTCTATATTCTGATTTACAGAACAGTTAATGTTGCTATAACAAAAAAAATGAATCTTAGACTATAACAATTAACTGTACTAATTAATTGTACTTACCTGTACTGTTATTGTCACAGTTTCTCGTCCCTCTCCAGCATGGAGGAACTTAATTTGTCGCTTGTTCTCCTCCCAATCATGAGATTCAGTCCACCAGATTGAATCTCCCCCCCAAGCTCTTTTGCCAGACCACTGTCTTTAGCAAAATCTTGCACAACTTGTGCCTGTGCTATCTGGTCCTTACCAGACTTAGCACTTTCTTCCTTTCTTTTTCTTTTGCCTTCTTTTCCCCGTTTGTTCCTCAACAACCCCGGGTCTTTTCCTTTCCTTTTCTTAAGGAAATAGGAAAACAGTTAGGGTTTTTCCCTGTTAGCAACTGCTTAATAACTGGCAAGAAAGAGGGTAACTTCCCGATAGAAAGTATTATGTGTAATCACTCAATTTGTATTCTCATTTTGAATTAATAATATTCAAATCATTTTTCACAACAAAAATAATAATCCCCGTTCCATATTTACTTACAATGGTAAAACAGAAGATTTATTCCCGTAAATTATCCGGTCATTACATCTCCTCCCCCTGAGGTTGGACATCGTCTCGGTGTCTTCCAGCCATGAACAGAGCTGGATAAGTTTTCCTCATTAGTTCTTCATCCTCCCAAGTGGCCTCCTCAGGTCCATAATGTCGCCATTGTATCTTAACTTGGGTAATAACTCGTTTCCGTAGCTGCACTTCTCTCCAGTCGAGGATGTTCAGTGGTTCGACCAGAACCTCTCCTTCCGGTTCGACCTGAATATCTTGCCAATGGATTACATGTTTAGGGTCATAGACATATTTCTTTAGACCTGAGACATGGAACACATTGTGGACCCGAATGTGACTTGGCAGGGCAAGCTAGTAAGCCACTGGTCCAATCCTGGCCAAGACTTGAAAGGGTCCACAGTATCGGGGTGCCAATTTGGCATAGCCACTCCACTGTAAGGTACTCCTTTTAGCCTAAATTTTGATATAAACGTGGTCCCCAACTTGGTACTCCTTGAACCTTCTTTTCCGATCAGCGAAATTTTTCTGTCTATCTTGAGAAGCTCTCATATTAACGTGCACTCTCTTTACCATGTCTTCCATTTCCTTAAGCATCTCAGGTCCTAGACTCAATTTATCTTCGGGTCCTCCCCAGCTAGAGGGTGTACGACATTTTCGACCATACATGACTTCAAATGGACTCATCTGCGTAGAGGTATGATACCCATTGTTATACGCAAATTCCACCAGATGTAAATATTCCTCCCACAACGTGGGTTGCTGCATAACATAAGCTCTCAACATGTCTTCTACCACTTGGTTCACCCGTTCCGTTTGACCATCAGTTTGAGGATGGTATGCTGTGCTGAAATTTAGTTGGGTTCCTAAATCAACGAATAGTGTCCTCCAAAAGGCTGATGTGAACTTCACATCACGATCGGAAATTATCGTTTTTGGAAGCCCATGTAACTTAAATACATGTTGCATAAAAATATGAGCAATCTGTACAACTTTGTATGTCGATTGTACAGGTATAAAATGTGCAGCTTTACTTAACTTGTCTACTACCACCATAATAGAATCGTTGTTTCTTTTTGTCTTAGGCAGACCTATGATGAAATCCATGGAAATGACTTCCCACTTCCATTCTGGGATAGGTAATGGTTGGAGCAATCCTGCTGGATGTTGGTGCTCTGCTTTAATTTGTTGGCATTCTAAACATCGTGCCAAGTACTCGGCAATGTTCTTCTTCATTCCTGGCCAGAAGTACTCCTTTCGGATTGCGGTAATCATTTTCTGGTATCCCGGGTGTCCCGCATAATGGCTGATATGGAATTCATCCATAATCAGATTTTTAATTTGGTCTTGGTTTGGTATGTATAATCTTCGTTTGAAATATATCATTCCAGCATCATCTACCTCATATTCTTGTTGGTCTGCCGTATTGACGGATTGTTGTATTTGCAGCTTTAGCTGTTGATATTCAATATCTTGACTTGACGCTTCCTTCACCTTCTCCAGGAAGGAATTATTCCACCCACTAATGGAAATTTCATATAAATGTTGTACTTTCCGACTTAAAGCATCTGCTCCTCAGTTTTCTTTTCCTTGCAGATGTTTAATCTCGAAATCAAAGCCACTTAAAAAATCTACCCACCGTGCTTGTCTAGCATTTAAGGTGGGTTGGCTGAAATAGTTGGTTAAACTATGATGATCGGTAAGCAGCAAGAATTTTCTGCCCACCAGATAATGCTGCCACATTTTTAAGGCATGAATGACAGCAGCCAAATCCAAATCATAAGCAGAGTATTTCTGCTCATGCTCTTTTAACTTTCGAGACTCGTATGCAATCACCTTGCCTTCTTGCATCAGGACTCCACCTACTCCTTCTTTGCTTGCATCCGTACACACTACGTAATCTTTTTCAGGATTGGCTATACTCAAAATAGGTACTGTAGTGAGTAGGTGTTTTAATCGTTCAAAACTTTTCTGGCAGTTTGCGGTCCAATGAAATGCTTTTCCCTTTTTCTGCAATGAGGTAATAGGATATGCTACTCTAGAAAAGCCCTCTACAAACCTCCTATAATAACCAGCCAATCCCATAAAGGATCGAACATCTACCACATCCTTTGGTACAGGCCACTCCATTATGGCCTTTATCTTTTCCGGGTCTACTGCGATCCCATCCTTAGTAATTACATGACCCAAATATTGGATTTCTTCTTTGAAGAAATCAAACTTACTAAACTTTGCGTATAGCTGATGTTCTCAAAGTGTGTGTAACACCATTCTAAGATGTTCATGATGTTCTTCCATTGTGCGAGAGTATATTAGTATGTCGTCAATAAATACCAGCACAAATCTGTCCAAATAACGATGGAAAATACTGTTCATTAAACACATGAAAGTTGCAGGGGCATTGGTCAGTCCGAACGGCAACACCACGAACTCATAATGACCATATCTTGTTCTAAAAGTTGTTTTAGCGATATCTTCTTCTTTAATTCAGATTTGCTGGTAACCAGATCGCAGATCGATATTAGAGAACACCGTCGCACCTTTTACTTGATCGAATAGTTCATCGATCCGAGGTAGAGGATATTTATTCTTAATGGTCAACTTATTTAACTGTCGATAATTTATACACATCCGGAGAGTTCCGTCCTTTTTATTGACAAATAACACTGGGGCTCCCCATGAGGACACACTAGGACGTATATAATCTTTATCTAGTAATTCCTGCAACTGCAATTTTAATTCTATCAGTTCAGGTACACTCATTCTATAGGGTGCCCGTGACACTGGTGCTGCTCCCGGAACTAACTCAATGGTAAAATCTATGTTTCTTCTTGGTGGTAGCCCAGGAATCTCTTCTGGAAATACATCTGCAAATTCCTGAATCACAGGGATATTATTTAGAACCGCTGTTTTATCTTTAGAATTTGCATAACCCACCTGAATGGCATAGACCTGGCACCCTTTTCGAATACATTTTACGAGCTGGTTTGCTGTTATTGGTCGAACTTGCACAGGTCGTTTAATTCCTTGCATTTCTTTCCTGCTTCCATGCTGATCTCTAAAGTAGATAACTTTAGTTTTACAATCTACTAATGACCAATGTTTTTCCAGCCAATCCATACCAATTAGAATATCATAGGAGCCTAGGGGAAGTACGTTTAAATCAGTCGTTACTGGCTGTCCTGCTATAGTGAAAGAGCAGTCCTTAATTTTAGTTGTCACTCGTCTTTTGGTTCCTGTAGCTAATTGTACCAGCCATGGGCTTTTAAACTTAATAGACTGTAAATTACAACGTTCTACCACCTTTGGGCTTACATAACTTAGTGTAGCCCCAGGGTCAATTAAAACAGAGACAGTAAGGTTTAAAATGTTACCTTCAAATTCGACCATGGTTGGCTGATACTCCACCTGACAGTCTTCCAAAGCCGCATTAATCCTGGGTACACTGCATCCTATCTCGCCGACTGTTGAGGCTTCGTGAATTTGATATAATCGTTCAGTCCCTTTTCGCTGTGGACAATTTTTGATGTAATGGGGTCCTCCGCAACCCCAGCATTGCACCGGAGGTCTTACTGTACCTTCACTGTCCAATCGTGCATGTTGTTCACTGACTTTAGACTCATTAGTAGGTCTAAATTTGGATGTGGTTCTGGTTGTGGTTCTGCTATTTTGTCCCTTACCATTTCCTTTAATTCCACTGTTACGATTTCCTTTGTTGTATCCTATTGACTTAAAGCTCTTTTTCTCATTCCATTTTCGACCAGCAGCTTCCCCTTTTTGCTTGCTTTGTTGATAACACATTCTGGCTTTACGGATTACCTCGTCCATTGATTTTGGATTATCAAATTCAATCCTCTCTCGCATGTAGGGCGGTAAGCTGCTAACAAATCTTTGTACTTTTTCCTTTTCTTCCCTTATGTATGGCACATAGCAGAGTAAGGAAGTAAAACGGGTGATAAATTCGTCCATAGTCTGTTGCCCCAAACGCAGATCATGGAACTCTCTTGCTTTTTCATCATAGAAGCGTTCAGTTAAATACCTTTCCTTAAAATATCTTTGAAAGTTATCCCAAGTAATAGTTTGTTCAGTAACTCCTTTTACTATTTTTACTTCTTCCCACCATAAGGTGGCCTTTCCCTGTAGCTGAAAGATAGCCAATCGTGCCTTAAGATTGTGGTCATATTCGTAAAGCTGGAAATATTTATTCGTATTGATTAGCCATGCTTCAGCTGCTTCTTCTTGTTCCTCGTCAAAATGTGGTGGCTTAATTTTGCGAAATTCCCCTTGTAGCTCCACCCTTTGCCTTTTTGAAGTTTGTTGTTCAATTACATTATCGGAACATTCCTCTTGTTCCTCTGATCCTTCAAGGGGTATATGATGGTTCTGTTCTTCGGAAATCCTTGGCTGCTCAGTGCTAGGATTAATTGGTGGTTGATTCTGTCGATCAGACAAACTCTTCAGGATCCTTTCTTGTTCCATTGTAAGTCTGGCATTGTCTTCCCGTAGCCTTGCCATCTCATTTTTAAGTTCCTGTACTGTTTCCAGGATGGCTTGATTTGTAACTCTGGCCTCTTCCCCAAGCTGCACCCACAGTTCAGGATTATGTTCGGGGCCAGGTGCCCCCTGTCCCATCATAGGTCGTCGAGTTGTGTTATCTGCTCTCCTCATGTTGTAGCTTCTTGAACTTTCTGATCTCGTACTTCATTCAAACAAGGTGAATGGGTAATGATAAAGAAATTATTATTTATTTTTATTTTTTTTGTTCAGAAAAATGTCTCTATGAATTCATCTGTCTTTGCCCAGAGGCCTCAGTTCTGTAACTGGGCTCTGATACCACATGTCATGTACCTAGATAATACTTACCCATACAGGGGTAAAATAAAAAATTTTGATTGTTAATTTCATGCATAACAAGAGGTGAAATAAGTCAATAATTTTAACTATTACCACTCACCCCTATACATGTAAATAATATTAATTATTGAACCCCATACAATAGTCTATCGACCATTGCATGCCTTGAACCCATGCGGTGATCGATCAATTGTTATGGGATTGACATTATAAACAGGGTTATAAAGTGTTAATAATTCCCGCGAATACATGGTCTAATGTTTTAACGATCATGTATGACCCTTGCCATTGAATGTGGCGTAGGGATCAATGCTGCTATCATTCCCACGCAGCCATCGGACACCTAGCGATAAAGTTATAACCCTTCCTAGCCGGAGAAGGCGACAGCTGGGTCGTCTCTGGATTATTCCATCCGTCTGGACTTACGGTCTCTGGTATACAGTGAGTGACATTAATGTTGTAGGCAGCCGTGATCTCCTCGGGATCATTGACAAGATCCACGGCAGAGGTTCATCGTCCTTAATCGAACGGTTGGAGATTGCGGGCCAGCTATCAAAGGTTTTAGGGTTTTTTGTTATATGCTTTTTAGTTCATTCTTTCCGCGGTTATTTTCCATCCGACTATGGCCGCCTGCCTTCCATTCCTGTATTCGGCTTCGATGTGAAACCCTGGTTGTTGATGCGCCCAGACACGGTGAATACCTGTGGCATATTGCTCCTGCACAACTTAAACAGGTATCATTCGTTTTTCTTTGCATTATTAAACTTTAACAGGTATTTCTTTGTTTTCCTTGCATCATTATTAAGTAAGGGTTTACCTCAGGGTTTTATGGACGGTGCTTGTTACTAATCTCTACTCTGGTCACTCTGTCGTCAAGGATTCGATGGAATTTCCACCACCTCCATTTCGGCTCCGCGCGCAATATCAATAGGTGAGTCCGCGGAACCTGCTTTAGGGTTAAATGTATAATTGTTGTTAATTGCATAATGACTCTTCCCCTTTCCTGTCAGGTAAACAAACTACTTCCTGATGGGAAGATTTTTTCCTGATATATATTTCTGTCTGAGGCGACCCCCATAACTTGGAGCCAGGGTTCTGGCCTCGAAAGCCCTTATGGGAAGCGGTATTTCCGCACCTGGATGGAACTCAGAGGTTTCTAATGTTAAATATAGTATTTCAGTGTTGTTTACGGAAATTGACATTCCGATTTTCCTACCGTAAGGATATTGTTTATTGCCATCCTATTTTAACTGGCTCGGCCGGGCCACGCCGTGCACATTTAGTTTGTACATACTATTTTGTCACTGTTAAATGTATCGACATTCGTATTTTGACATTCAGTATAATATGATGTTTAAATTTCTTTAGTTCTGAAATGTGCTATGTTTTCAATTTAATGTTGTGATTCCGAGCATTCGGCAAGGTCTATAAATCTACGTTATTTAATTTTCTGGGATTTATGTTGTTAATATCTGCTATGGTATAGCTGTGCGCTTCAATAGGCACAATTGTTATTTCGTTATTTGCTATTATTTGATGTACAGAGTATTAGAATGTGACCCTTGGATGGTCTCGGCGCCGGAATTTAACGGTGTGCCTGGACCGTCTTGATTTCCATGGTCTCGTTTAATAAAACCACTGCAAATTCTTCCTTTGTATATAGAAGAAGTATAAATTTTGATATACAAATTACTCGTCGCTTCAGGTCCTTTCTTGAAATCTTTTCCAGATTTATATTAATTGCAAATCCGTATTTCATTATTGTTATCCTGCATAGTCTTAACCCTTACGAGGGTTTGAATGGTTTACGGGTTGCTCTACTCATTAATGTTGACACCAGTGATCTGTCTTTTCTTGAGAACAGATAATTATGGTTAGTCGTTCCACCGATATTTTAGTTGATTGGTTAATGAGTGCAGTCAATATACGTTTTAATTTGTTGTCCCCTGACATTGTATAAAGGTTCTCATAATTTACAGTACTGCCTGCGCATATTGCTCCGATGTCCTGCTTGTCATTGTATCGTTGTACTGTTGTTATATGCATATTAATCATAAGACATGCATCATATCATTTCGTAAAGGTATATATAATGATAAATCCATTTTCTTGATTCTCTGTTTTTGCTGAGAATCGACCGAGTTCGCACAGCACTTCCACTCTGTTACTATTTAGTGATTTTTAATGAATTTTACTGCATTTATAATTTCATTCATGCGTTCTAGTATTAAATACATGTTTTTCCTTTACAGGCTGAGATTATCTTTCTGTTCATTCTATATTCTGATTTACAGAACAGTTAATGTTGCTATACCAAAAAAAATGAATCTTAGACTATAACAATTAACTGTACTAATTAACTATACTTACCTGTACTGTTATTGTCACAGTTTCTCGTCCCTCTCCAGCATGGAGGAACTTACTTTGTCGCTTGTTCTCATCCCAACCATGAGATTCAGTCCACCAGACTGAATCTCCCCCCTAAGCTCTTTTGCCAGACCACTGTCTTCAGCAAAATCTTGCACAACTTGTGCCTGTGCTATCTGGTCCTTACCGGACTTAGCACTTTCTTCCTTTCTTTTTCTTTTGCCTTCTTTTCCACGTTTGTTCCTCAACAACCCCGGGTCTTTTCCTTTCCTTTTCTTAAGGAAATAGGAAAACAGTTAGGGTTTTTCCCTGTTAGCAACTGCTTAATAACTGGCAAGAAAGAGGGTAACTTCCTCATAAAAAGTATTATGTGTAATCACTCAATTTGTATTCTCATTTTGAATTAATAATATTCAAATCATTTTTCACAACAAAAATAATAATCCCTGTTCGATATTTACTTACAATGGTAAAACATAAGATTTATTCCCGTAAATTATCAGGTCATTACACCAACGGCCTGTTTCACTATGGAGCTCATGAGAATTTGTTCTAATCTTTGCTATATTAATTTTCTTCAAGGGTGGGGTTGATGACCTTCTTATAATAACTTAATTTTCTTTTAGACGCTAAATCTTTCTCACACCACAATTTTTCTTTGAACTTAGAAGTAACAATATCTTTAATGTTATTTATGTTTTGCAAAGCATCATTCTCATTGATCTCCCAATAGTTTAACCAGGCCCTTGTGTCTTTATGCCATCCTTGGTTAAGCCTTAGGTGGTTTTGGCTGGAATTTAAAGCTAGCTTAGGAAGTCTATGATTGTCTATATTATTGAGCTTGTGCTTGTACAACAGAAACCTGAGGATAGCTAGGCTCTCAATAGGAGAAATACCTGCTTCTATAAGGAGAATAGGATAGGGTGTATTACTTTTAATTTTTAGGTTATAAGTTATAAAAGGCTTCTGGATTTGCTCAATCTTTCTCCATGCAACCCCAAACTTCACAGCCATATAAGTAAAAATCATATATAAAATGTATTTTACATGTTTTTATATAAATATATATTTTGTTATTATATTTAAAATTATACATATCAAATATTTTTGAAAATTTTATTAATCAAAATTTGAAACAATATATATGTATATATAAAAAGATATTTTATTTTTAATTTGTATTTTTACATATTAAAAATGTTAATGCATTAATTATATTTAAAACTAAAAAAAATTATATATATATATATATATATATATATATATATATATATATAAAATATAATATCTTTACATGTTTAATATATAAATATGTAGATATTTTTTGTTTATTAATATTTAAAATGTTACATATTCACATCAAAATCTTTTTTAAAAGCTTAATTAATAAATTAAAAATTCCATAATATATATAAAAAATATGTTTTATATATTTATCTCTATATAATATTTTTATTTTAATTTATATTTTTACCTATTTAAAATGTTTTATATATATATATAAGTATATATTTGTTATTAATATTTAAAATGTTATATTCTCAATTAAATCTTTTTAAAAGACTCGTGAAATAAAAATTCTCCAGAAATCGAAATATATTAAAGAAAAAAAATAATGTAAGGGATTGTTTTGCGCACCCCCGCGATAGTCAATTTGGGTTCCGGTGTCCGATGGAATTTCAGGCAGCTATTTTGACCTTTTCTGCTTTGTTCCTGTTGGCCTTGATCGCGAATTGTAGCCCTCCCCGTAGCCTGGTTGAATGTTCTGATGGATTTAGCAACTGCACGGTTTCAAATGCTTATGGTGCGTTTCCTGACAGAAGTACCTGCAGTGCTGCCCAAGTCGTGTATCCTTCCACTGAAGATGACCTTCTGGCCTCCGTTGCCCAGGCAGTTCGGAGGAACCAGAAGAGTCGTGACGCGCTACGCCCACAGTATTCCCAAGCTGGTATGTCACGGTGGGGATTCCGGTCTCATTATCAGCACTTGGGATCTAGATGATCATGTTGTCTCATTTATATAAAATAAAAAATAAAAAACAATAAAAAAAATGAAATTAAAAAAAAAAAAAAAAAAAAAAATAAAAATACAAAAAAAAACACAAGAAAATTAAAATTAAACAAAAAAAAATCTGGCCACCCTGAGTTTGCTTATCAGGGGTGGCAAGGGGACAAGAAAAATTAAAGTTCATAAAAATATTAAAGAAATAAATAAACAAAAACCTAAAAATTAAAAAATAAATCATAATTACAATATAAAAATGATAAATTTATATAATTATATTAATATAATATATATATATATTGCTAAAAAAAGAAAAATAAAAACTTTAATTAAAAATGTCAAAAATATCAATAAATTAAATAAATAAAATACGTAAAAATAAAAAAAATAAAATAAGTATCCAAAAAAATTTAAAATAAATATTTTTGAATATTTAAATTTAAAAAATAAAAATAATAAATAATAAATATAAAAACAAAAAAATAAATAAATAATAAAAAAATAAATTAATAATTGAATTAAATAAAATATAATAAAATTAAATAAAAAAAATAAATTAAATAATATATAATGATTATATCTATATATATATATATATATATACTTTTCAGTATTACTAATTAATTATTTATTTATCATATTTTTATTATGTTTTTTTTATTCTTTTTCTTTTCCCGAGTCCTGTCTTACTAACTGATTCTTAGTCAAATAGAGCAGTTAGTGGGTCAATATAGCCATTAGTTAGTTAATATAGTTGTTGCCTAATCAGAGATTATGGCCATTGGAGATTCTGCTATGGTTATTTAACATGCAATCCAGATCTAATTTTTCAACTTGTCCTGATGATGAGCCACATTGGTTGGTTCAAAATGCATCGATAAAAGAAATATCATATGATTTACACCGAAAATCCTCTCATTAAGAAAAAAACAATTTAAAAAATAAAAATAATAAAAAAACAATTAAAAAAACCCAAGCCCACCCGTTGGGCCTCTCCTCGGCCTCCCTTATCACGCTCCCTTCCCGACCCCTGGACCTCCCTCCTCCCTCACACCCCTCCCCTCGGGACTTCCCCACCCTCCTTTACACCCCCGCCTTCCCCACCGCATGCCGCCGTGCCTCTCCCTCACCCCATGCCTCCTCGCCCCTCACCTCATCCTGCACATGCGCTCACGCCCTGCTCTCCCCTCCCCACTTGGCTCCCCAACTAGTGGCCTAGGTAGAGGCCGCACGCTGATTCTAGGAATTGACTTATAGCCTCAAGCCTTTGGCTGGGGGCTCGAGTGAGGAGGGGAGGGGGTTGACGGTGGGGTTGGGGAAGTGGGGACAAAGGGGGAATGGGAGGTGAGAGTGGAGTGAGGTGAGGGAGGATAGGTGTCACGCCCACAGGCCAGCAGTAGTCTTTCAACCGCTCTTGGTGAGGTGCAGCACCACCGAACACTTTATTTTCACCAATACTTGTGCTCATGGACTACGCCTATCCAGTTATTCCTACTTAGCTTGTGATTCTCAACCAAGTATTATTATGTTATCCTTTATACCAATGAACACCCATACACATTCATCATCAACAACAATTATAAACGAGAACACAATTGCACAGTATAAAGGGAGGGGCAACTCCTTGAACAATGAGTCTGCCCAAAAATATATTATATAACAGCTTACAATGTACAAGTATACTTGGTAAGTTCAAGTTCCATACTTAGTCAATTTTACAATCAAAGAAAAACTCGGTTGCCTTCCTTCATTTCACCTTCATGCACTCTTGCGCGATGGGCAGGCGCTCACCCAAGCCACCAAGACACCCACGCCAAGACTTGGCACAAACGACGCTACACGTTGACCGTGCACGCTCTAAGCGACCACCGGGCACACCTTTCCCAACACCTTCACCCAACTCCAAGTCCATCCTCACACCATGCGGCTAAACCAAGAAGAGCGCACGAGCTATTTGCCTTCACCTCTTGTTCCTTGCGCAATAGAATCTACGCACTACAACTCTTGTGCGAATGTGTGTTGATCAAATGAATGATGAATGCTCCAACGCATTCACATAATATATAGCCATCGCAAGTGGGGTGGGGCTTACCCAACCGACCACCCAATGTTCATGTGCACACCCTTAACCATCGTTCAAGCACACAACGCTTGAGTCGCCCTGCGTCCATCATCGTCGGCCTCCAAGTGCATCGCTCCACACTCAAACCGGTGTATAAATGTCATCACACTTTCATTTGTATCGCATATCGTCGCAAGTACCGTCTCACCTTTGTGTCACCTCCATCACACAACCGTCGTGCACCTCAACTCATCGCCTACCCGCGCGCTCGCCCTGTTCGCCTGGTGCCCAAACACGTCGCACTTCCTCAGGACGTTACATCCTCCTCCACCTGAAATCGTTGTCGTCCTCGACAGCATACCATCCTTGTATCCATCTACCAAGATCATCAATATCCATGATGTCAACTCCTCCACATACTGCAAACATCCCTGCAACATGTGTAGAACTCCATCGCCACCATATCTTGCCTTGGCAACCATCTGTCACCAAGATAACCATACCAAGGTATACACCCTATCGGTATATCATATATCATGTATCCTCTCAATCCATGAGCATCGACCACCCTGTCACAATCTCCGCATGCTGCTCTCCATCGTGGAAGGCTGGTCCCTCCATATCAAGCTACATGCTCACTGCAACATATCATGTCAACCCCATCATGTGTCATCATGTGAACCACTGCCATGATACTCCAACAAGTGCTAATACATCTATACCATGTGCTAACATTGCATCCCAATAGCAACATCAATCTGTACAGCGGATCCCCTCATGACTCGAAGTAGTTGGGTAGCTAATCCAACCATACGCCCAAACCACAAGAATGCACATTCTCATATCACCACCAGTTGTTTCTCAAAACATCCTACCACATCCCAAACTCATTAAGAATCTATCTCCATATAAGTGTAAACCATGCTGAGGTCCATGAAGTAGCCCTCATTTCATCTGCAACATGTCATGATGCTTGATGCCAAGCCATCCCTGTACCATCTGCCATACCTGCTCAACCTGCTTTAAGGACTCACTGCCATGAGCAGCTAACAATGAGCCCCATCTTCTTGTCCATCTAAGAAGATGTGGAGGGAGTAGAGCCTGAAGGCTCACCCTCACTAATCATCTCAATCCATATGTCGGGATCCTCAATCTCAATCCTTTGTAGATAAGTGACTTGATCCTCCTCTCGGACATTCGGCCTCATATATGCCTCATCATAATCATCATCATCATCCTCGACCACTTCTAGCCTTCTTGACAAATCCAAGATACTATCTGAAAGTGTCCTGACGACCAATGACTGCTCAGTAAGCTTTGTCTTAACCATGGACAACCGCTTACTCATGTCATCCATCCGCTTCTCGTCCTCCATTTTCATCACTGACAACTTACAATCAGGCCTTGTTACTCCAATGGTAAGCACGCTAATGGGTACATCTTCCCTTCCATCGTAAATGTACAGCTTCTTTAAATGTGGAATAATCATAGCATCAAACTGTTTCATGAATTCCATCCCCATCACAGCCTCATAGTCATCTATCCACACTATAGTGAAGTCAACCTTCCCTGTCCACTCACCAAGTGTAGTGTCCACCTTTTCAGCTACACTAAGAACTTCATCCGGAGGAGAATTCACTGTCTTCATTTGTGCCTTGATAGGTACAAATTTCAGCCCAATCCTTCTCGCAATATCTTCTCCCATGAAGTTGTGAGAGGCCCCACTATCCACCAGAGTGAGTATATCAGCATCTCCAACTTTCATCCAAACATACTCCAACTTATTCCTCTCAGGATCCTTCCGAGAGATCACCTCTATAGTAGCAGCAGCACCAAGTATCTCCATCATCCCCACAGAAGCTCCTTCATCCTTCGCAATAGATTATGCAATTGCAACCACTTTCAGTTTAGAAGGGAAATTCTTCATCGTATGTGGTCCATCACATATCCAACACTTCAAGACTTTCTTCGTCTTCGAACTGTCATCCAATTTCGAAGCATCATCTTTGTTCTTATCTTTCGGCTTGTCGGACTTCTTCTTCCTATCATCAAAATTCTCATCATAATGCTCCACCAACTTGTCCATAGCAGCAAAAGCTTCTTCAAGTGTTCTAATCCTATGTCTCTTCACTTCATTGCGTGCCCAAGGCTTCAACCCAATAATGAAATTGAACACCTTGTCCCTCTCCACCATGTCAAAAAGTTCTAGGACCACACTTGTAAACTCCCGTTGATATGTCTAAAGGTTCCCTGTCTACTTTATGAATTTTATCTTCATCCTTGATTCCCATGTTTCATCTTGAGGACTGAAATAGGCCTACAAATCTCCTTTCATTTCATCCCACGAAGTGATGTCACTAGCACTACTACTGGCAATCTGGTCCATCCTTCTTCGCCACCACATCTTAGCATCCTTTGTTAAGAATTGAGCAGCTACCTTGACCTTTTTCTCATCATCAGATAGGCCCAACCATTCCAAGTATTTCTCCATATCCCATAAAAAGTTGCCAAGAGTCTTTGCACTCCTTGTACCATCGAAAGATTCTACTTCCTTGACTTTCACATGAGGCACTCCTCCACCTGAGCCATGCCTCACAGCCTTCTTTAACACCGCAATCTCATCTCTGGCTACATCAAGATATTTCTTCAAGTCCATGATCTCTGCAAGACCCTGGTCCCTTGCTTCTTCAACCTCCCTAATCCTTACTTCAAGTTGTGTACTCGTGTTGTGTCCAAAGTTCATCGAGTTCTTCCTTCATCTTCGAATTGGCCTCTTGTCCCTTAGCGAACAAGTCCATCTTATTCTCCCAATAAGCCTCCATAACCTCCATCCTCACCAACACTTTCTCCATAAGCGTTATAGTGGCATCTTGCACACTGTGACTAAACCCAGCCTAAGATTTAGCCATTGTTAATAGCCTCTTTCTTCTTTGCAATCTAGTCTCAACCATACAACAGCTTCACCTGCAACCCAAGTCCTTGATGCAACACTTATCTGGAAGTGTTTCACCAACCTCTTTCCCTGCAAGTACCTATCACCACAGTCTCTTCTTCCAAGTGTACCCACACCTGCACTTTGTCACGAGCAACCCTGCTCAAACCAGCTCCAATTGAGCTCTGATACCAAATGTCAAGTTGTGTATCAGCACTTCATCCACAAGCTTCACCAGCTCTGATAACAGCTATCATGCCCCCAGGCGAGCGGTAGTCTTTCAACCGCTCTTGGCGAGGTGCGGCACCAGCAAACACTTTCTTTTCACCAATACTTGTGCTCATGGACTACGCTTATCCACTTATTCCTACTTAGCTTGTGATTCTCAACCAAGTATTATTATGTTATCCTTTATACCAATGAACACCTATACACATTCATCATCAACAACAATTATAAACGAGAACACAATTCCACAGTATAAAGGGAGGGGCAACTCCCTAAACAATGAGTCTGCCCAACAATATATTATATAATAGTTTACAATGTACAAGTATACTTGGCAAGTCCAAGTTCCATACTTAGTCAATTTTACAATCAAGGAAAAACATGGTTGCCTTCCTTCGTTTCACCTTCGTGCACTCTTGCACGATGGGCGGTCGCTCACCGGAGCCACCAAGACACCCACGCCAAGACTTGGCACAAACAACACTACACGTTCACCGTGCACGCTCTAACCGACCATTGGGCACACCTTGCCCAACACCTTCACCCAACTCCAAGTGCGTCCTCACATCATGCGACTAACCAAGAAGAGTGCACGAGCTATGCGCCTTCACCTCTTGTTCCTTGCGCACTAGAATCTGTGCACTACAACTCTTGTGCAAATGTGTGTTGATCGAAAGAATGATGAATTCTCCAACGCATCCACATAATATATAGCCATCGCAAGTGGGGTGGGGCTTGCCCAGCCGACCACCTAATGTTCGTGTGCACACCCTTAACCATCGTTCAAGTGCCCACCACTTGAGTCGGCCTCCAAGTGCATCGTTCCACGCTCAAAACGGTGTATAAATGTCATCACACTTTCATTTGGATCGCATATCGTCGCAAGTATCGTTGCACCTCCATGTCGCCTTTGTCACACAACCGTCGTGTACCTCAACTCGTTTCCTAACCGCGCGTGTGCCCCGTTCGCCCGATGCCCAAACGCGTCGCACTTCCTCAGGATGTTACAATAGGGGCCAGGGAGGGGAGAAGGGAGGAGGATAAGGGAGAGGAGGATGGGGGGTGTTGAGATGGGATGGCTAAGGGAGGGGAG
>APFE030100385.1:29100-52552 GCA_000404065.3 Pinus taeda
AATATCCACACTTAATTCATTAGAAAATTTAAAGTGTAAAAACTAAGCCCTTTAAACAAAAAGGGTTGATGCTCATCAACACTTTTGAAAATCAAAATGAAAATCACTAACAAAAAAAATGTTTACACTTGATACATAAGAAAAATTAAATTGTCACTAATAAGCTTTCTAAAAAAATGTGTTGATGATGCATCAACAGTTTTCAAAATCAGCATGAAATTCACTAACACTTAAAAAAAATGTTCATACTTGATACATACAAAAATTTAAAGTTGCAAAAATATGCTAAAAAAAAAACGTATTCTGAAGCACCATTTTTCAAAATCGAGTGATTTTTTGCTACCTCAAAAAAATGGGTACTAGGTCATTTCCTCATTTGATCGGTAACTATGTTTTTTTTGTTGATTTAAACATGCTCATACTACTCTATGTTGTGTGCTTGAATTTTCATAGTGGTTCTTTTGGTATTACCTTTTTCTTTTAGCCTCTATAGTATACTGAGAAAGATTAAAAGGAAATGAATAAAATAAAGAAAACCAATTGACCTATAAAAGCTTGATTTTTGCATGAAATAATTGATGGATAATTAATTTGGACATGACTTGGTCCACTTGGAGAGAGGACAAGATAATATTACTCTGAAAATGATAAGTTCAAGTAGTTGTCCTAAAACACGATAATGTTTTGTGGTGGCATATTTAATGTCATGAAATTATTATGGTTCCTAAAGAACAGATCATTGGTTGCATGGCTTCATGGGGACATGGTAAGGAAAAATATTTCTTGAACATTAAAAAATATATATATGATGATAACAAGTAGGACTGTTGTGTCAGTGGTATAGTAAGCTAATTAGTTATTCTCATGATTGGGATAAAGTTATTGTCTATGAATATTCCACTAGAATTTACATGTCAAATGTATCTAATTTTCTATTAAATGAAGTAATTAAAATTTTGTGAACTAGAGCATAAGGAAAATAACTATGCTATAGTAACATAGTGAGTGTGAGACCATCAATATGCATACAATAGAAAAAGGGAGAACTCCCCTGACTGTACTCAAAAGTAAATTGCACATAACCTCTATCAAAAACTTATAATGTAGGATGAAAAAGGCCAAAATTCAAGGAATGTTGCAAAGGAGACTCTTGGTTGCACTAAAAGAAAATAGCCAAGTAGACCTAGACAAGCATAACTAAGTTACTTGGACAAGTAGACAAAAATATACCCATCTTGAACATGCAGAAAGAGGAAGTTATCATGAACTTTAACTCATGTATGAATAACAAATATGTAACGTTTGAACTAAGATGAAATCATAGTAATGATATCTAATAAAATAATACACTAGTTGCAATCTATCATAAAACATAAAAAATAATAAATGGTTTCTGAAATATTATTACTACTAAGAAGGTAGTGCAAATGGAATTGGTACTTCCGTGGGTTGAAATTTACAGTGGGAACATATGTTGGGGTCCTTGTCAATTGCTTAGCCATTGGGTAAGTAAAAATAAATAAAAAAGGGAATTATTGTTATTGTTGATGAATTTACAATGATGTTTCTAATCTTAGTGAGTGCAGGTTACTAACCATTGATGGGTTGTGATGCATGTTGATAACCCTTTCTGAGTACATAAATAAAAGCTAGTTGTGTCTGTAATAAATTTAATATATCATATATATGTATATGTATATGTATGTGTGTATTCTTAAATAATGATTAATGGAAACTAATGACAGTTGTAATGATTCTATATACAGGTCGAACCAAATGGAGTGTCCCTATCGAACCTCATCATATTCTTGATAATAGAAAACTTATTCCACAAAAGAAAGCAGATACCTAGGTTAAGTGCAATGGAAGAACTTGAGTCGAGAGAGGCTACCTAGGAAGATGAAATAAATATTATATGCACGAGGCGTATTCCAACTTATTTTGAAGGTCAGGAAACACTACGGAAAATGTTTTTCGTGAGGCAAGGAAGATGTAACACCCCTCAATGAAAAGTAAATATTTTATTTACTTTTTTCTGCACAGACTTGGTAAATCATGGGCTAAGTGGAAAGCCTAGTGAAAAATGTTAATGTTTAAATTTTATTTTAATTTATTCTAAAAAGGTTATGAAAAGTCTTTGAAATCATGGGAAAAGACCGTAGATGAAAATTTTCATTTACAAAATAGTTAGAAGACAATTTTTCCTCCTCCTAGAGATAAATAATCTCAATAGGGACAAGGAAACGAAGAGGATGAGAGGAAAGAAAACTTGAGGAAAACTTGAAGACTTGATACCTAGTTGGAGGAGGTCAAAGAGAGGATAATAAAGCTATAATCTTGGGACACTAAGATATGATGTTATTGAGGGAGGCAGAATACTTCCAATTAGGGGATTATTGAGTTGGTTGGTAGCCAATGGAAACTCTAAGACATATTTGTGAGTTTGTGAGTCTTTGGCTGGACTAGTGTGGTCTTGATGCCTAAGAATAGACATTTCTATGTTATTATCTATCAACTTCTATCGAAATTAAAAAGTCTTAAGGGGGGAATCAAACATGATTTCCATTCTCATTGGTTAGGAGGAGTGGTCTTTCTCCTTGTTGAATCCCTTGACTACCTAAACCTAAACATATAAGTATTGTTGTATATGTTGGTAGAAATTTTCTACAAATTATGCCTCTCTATAAATTACTTCTAGAAACCGCTTATGTAAAATATTTATGTGGTTTTGTTGTTTCCCTATCAAGTTGAAATGAATGAATGGATAAGTGGAAAATTATTGTTGGAAATTTTCTTTGTTTGCTACACGTTTTCTCTATATTGGTTGTAGTGGCAAAAGTAAACATTTATGCTAAGCCGATTGTGTTGTAATAGTCTTTGGAAAGAAAAAGAATAATTATACATTGCTTTTTTGTGTATATGGTGTGCAACAATTTTAGTTCCAGGTTGGAACTAGTGGGGACTGGTTATCGTGAAAACAATCCCTATTTCCTTTATAATTTAAAATTTTAGTTTTATGGTGATTTCTAGGCTGGAACCCATTAGTGACCACTTAGCCCAGGAACACAGCCTTAAAATCCACAGAATAAAGAAACTAACTACACAAGAAATATGAAACTATGAACAATAAAGAAAGAAACTGTATCTAAACATTCCAATCAAATAGAAATGAAATCATTATTCTCTTTCTGATTTCGACTACACTATGGAGGGAACTAACGACAAGCTGAAATAGAGAATTGTGAATATAAATTAGCATACAATAATATAAATAGAGGGTTATACTCTATTAATAATACCTATCATAAGCTAAAGCACTGGCCATTCACTGACTCATAACAAGAAATTATATAAAGAAGACGAGTGCAATATAAATCTATCATATAACAATTTTCAGAAGCATTTTGTTGAAGGAATAGTGTCGACCTAGGTGAAGCCAAAAACATTCCCTTAATTAAAAAATTAATAATACAAATAATTTCTCTAGTGGTGTTCACAAGTGAAAATGAATTACATGCCCATTTCGAGCTTAACAAAAGAAATAACACTGAACTAAGAAAAACAAGGGAAATAGGAATATAGCTTAAGCCAAAACTAGTGTAATATTAAATATATATTATATATTATATATATATATATATAATATTCTATATTTATATATATATATTATATAAAGATAAGTATACAAGGGTTTTTCCCCTGAGGTAAAAATCATAGTCACCACATCAATAAAATTCATACAAGTCTAAAACATAAAATATGGCAACAATTATCCTCAAATGGGGCCATCTTAAAGAAAACATGAGTATGGTCATGTCCTAACTTCTTTCTCATTGATAGAGTGTATAAAAACAAAATTTTCAAAACCTTGATTCATTGTTGAGCCTCCCTATACATATTTTCTTACTGTTCTCAGCCATAGAAACCCTAAAATTGTATGTGACCACACCTGGAAAATTCAACAAAAAAATAGATTATCACCAATGAATTCTGTGAAGGGAGCCATGTATTGGTAAGTGAGATGTTGAAGGTGCCAACGTATTTTACCTGCATCAAAATAACCAATTACACAAGATAATAGTGTGAATCACCATTAGTTTGAGGGAAAATAAAAATATACAACGATAAATAAAGGGTTGTAAGAAGGCTAACTGGACTAAATTACTGCTTACAAGAAAACTCTAATGTGAACACTAAGAGGAAAACATCAATGTTCAGAAAACAAGTTAGGTTAGGGAGAGTATAATTTCGAAATAAAAAAGGGTAAGAATATCAAGTAAGAAGAGAAAATAACTTACCAGTGTATGTACCCCAATTTTGTGCAAGCTCCTTCACAATGGGAAGACTCCAACAACACCATATGAGGAACCCAAGATTCATAATTACTATAGTAAAGACATATTAAGAAGAAATTTGTTATCTATATGCAAATGAGGAAAAGTGTAGGAGAACTTACCATAGGAGATGTGTCGGGTGTTCTGGTAAAATTCTTAATATCGCTAGCCATTAGGACAAGTAATAAAGTGAGAAATGTGTATACCCTCGACCTTATTAGAATGAATACTTCCTGTAATTGAGAAAGTCAACTTAAAGATAGGAAATTGTTCATAGGAAAAATGAAACCCTAGCCTAATTCCAAACTTGTGTTATAACAGAATGGAAAAGGGAAAATGAGCCACAAACATTGCTCAGGACGAGGGTAGTTACCCTCAAATGACCTCTTCTATCCTATACCGTCGATTGAAAACCCTAGTTTCAATGAACCTTAGATCTACTATAGATCTTGAGAGCTAAGATTGTGAGATGGTAGGGAATGGAACTCAGCTACATAGCATTGGAAATTAATAACTCACCACACCTCATAGTGAGGTTAACCTAGTTTCGTAAAATGGATCCAAGCTATAAAAAATTCAAAACAATAATTTTCTAATTAACCCCAAATTTCATGTGGAAAAAATTATAATTCCTGAGATAAGGAATTGTTGAGGGGGCTGTGAATCAGTAATTATGAAACTTGTTTTCTTTTTTTATTATGCTTACAATCCCTTCTTATATTCTTTTACTTGTGAGAGAATTCATTGACAAAATTAGTAAATCAACAATTTTAAATGCACGTGTTCATACAACAATCACATGAGAAACACACACACATTTGACATGGTGTTTTTCACATCAAAACCTAGAGTGAAAAACCACCAAATTTGTTGTTTGTTTATGATGTAAATTAAGAACCCACTTAATTACATATGTTTGTTTGTGAGCACCCACTCACTGGAGGCACCAACCCCCTTTGGTAAGCAAGAACCAACTTTTCAAGAGGCACCAACTCCTTCAAAGTGCAGGAGCCAACCTGCTCCTACCATTTTTCTACTATTTCATACAATTTTCAAACTGAAAACATAGGCCTACAATATTACAAGTAAAATACCAAAACGGTTGTTTGCAGATTCAACTTCTGCACTTTATCTTTTGTATTATCATGCAACAAATATTCACTTGGTTCTCACAACACCATCTCCTTAGTACTTTTCCTCCTTTGTCACAAGACATCTTCTTACTTCTCTTTGGTACTACCCTCACTATTCTCCACAAAACACTCTCGCTGCACTTGTTTGTGCATCACACAGTGTCCTCCTTGGTGCTTTGACCTCTCTATCCCAACGCACACCTACAATAACCTTGCACTACTGAAATCTTCTCAACTTCCCCATCTCCTCAATTACACGTGGTGGTTTTGTTTCACTGAGCCATTTTGCACAAGGCAGTCACTGCTAACTATACTTTATCTTCCTAAATGTACTTTGGCATGGCTTCCTTTACCATTGTTGTGTCTCCTAGTATTTTCTTGTCACAATGTCAAATTAGAGATGGACATTGCAATTATTTATCATCTGACTGCGTAGCGCTCCATGCTGAGAAAATAGTTCTCATGTGACCTGCACACTCCTCCGAGAGCCCATTCTCAGTTATCGCTCCACAAAACTTGATAGTTCACAAAGGTGACCACTTTGATTCTCGTTTATCACAACCATTCATGCACGCGAAACAACCAATTACTTCCTTCATTCATCAAAATTTGTATCTATCGCAAATGTTGTCCTCGAGTCCTTGTTACAAAGTGTAACGCAGGTTTATCCCATTTCAACGATCAACTCCCCTAATCCTAGATTCAATTCCATAGATCTCAACCCATACACCCTTTAACTCGATGTACTGGTTTATCAAATAAATGCCATATCGTAACTTTACAAAGGTGGAATCTTATGATGTTTTACTCCACGATATCCTTGGCTCCCTTTTCATTCAACTCCTATGGAAGCTTCTTTATCATAGGAGCAAGAGCTGTGACTAGGGCTTAGCATTGTATCGGAACTCCTCAGTATCATAGCTTTCACATTTGAAATGTAACTATATTTTTGAGTCTCAATATCCTCAGCTCCTTTGATGCTTAGCTCCTTGAGCATTTCCCTTCTCATATGGCTGGACATGTGATCAGTGGCTTAGCACTTGGATACTAAGGCCTTTATGCTACAACTGAGGTCCAAACTTCCTTTGATAACTGCTTTTCACCCTTGGTTCTTTGAACTCTCATGACCAAGTGTCAACCCAATATCAAAGCCCCTTCAAGCATAACTTTTCCAAAATCCATCTACACTGACGTTATAACATCTTCATCGTCTGATATGTTGACCTCCGAAATGATGTCATTACTCCACATGGAAACTCCATAGTGGTGACACATGTCACCTATATTTGGCCCATTAAGCCATCCAATAATGTTGAAGTTGCCTACCATGTGTTTTGTCTTACTGCCACATCATGTTGACGTCAAATCCCACTGCAGATTCTCGAAGCCAATATTATGTCGCCATGTGTCCTACTAGAGGAGACAGCAGAGGGCCCATAAAACCTTGGTTTTGCAATAGGATCCTTCATTAATTTTCTTTGAAGTTCCTCGACACTTTTCAGTAATATCATAACTATCAGATATTGTAACTTCTAAAGGTTCCTCTCTTAAGAAGTTCCAATATTTCTATATCTAATATGTCAATGTCCCAATGTTCCCATGAGTTGATATATGGGGTTCTGATGTCTCATCCTTCTTAAGGTTTCAAACCCCTAGACATCAACAAACCATATCTTTTGATCCAAGAGTCCATTTTTAGACTTTCGTATACTCTTATAGAGAACTTTTCATTGGATAGGGTATGATGTAGCCCTTGATTCGATTTTCTACCTATCCCATGGTGGCAAACTCTCTACCACACTTTTATCCTTGACTCTTCTCCTTATGCTTAGAAAGGTGAACTCCCAACCACCATAGTGATCATTTTAAGGCTTCTTCGGTAAGCCTTCTATTGTGATGATTCTCTACTTAAAGCCTGTAGCTTACATGGAATTTGTTCTGGTCCATCATTGTAGTCATCATTTTAAGGATTTTCCAGTAAGGCTGCTACTATGATGATTTTTTACAAATTACTCCAACAATTATGGAATTCCTCATGAATACCCAATAATCATGCTGACCCTTTTTGACATCAATTTCAACACCAACACAGCCACCCATACACCACAAATTGGCCAAAAATCCCCCCCTTTGGCATTGATGGTGATATGAAAATCACTCTTGAGTGATCTCAGTTAAAGAATTATTGAATGAAGGTATTACAGACTCATGTGATGGTGTGTGTCTATGTTATTTTATGCAATGGATCAATTAGATTGCAAAATACATAGACATTGGAAGAATGGAAAACAGTAAGAGGAACACAGTAAGCAAATGCAAGAACACAACAGATTTAATAAGGATTTCACCCTATCCTCCAGGGCTAGGTCTCTGGTCTAGCTTTTAGTGGTGTCCTTCTTTTATTGTGTCTTTAAAGCAGATTTTTTACAGTGAGGAGCTCAATTTGAGTCTCCTGAAAGAGATAATGTTTGGTAGGGTGGTCCTTGGATCCGCCAAGCCACTTAGAGTGCACAACTCTTTTTCTTACCAGATCTTGACCTCTCTGGTCTTTAATGGGAGAAGCCCCATGTGGTGCTCAATTCCCGATAGATCCTCTCAGGGATAGCTTGAACCTCTCAAGCTTTATGTTTGCTCAATACTACCTTATGTTGTAGGTCAACTCGGCCTTCTATCTTTCTGCTTCCTGCTTTACTGTCTCTTCTTTTCTCTGTCTTCGTTCTCTTCTCCTCTCAGTGTCCTATGTTCTCTGTCTTTTCATGGCTTTAAAGCCAATCTGTCTTTGACTTTTCACTTCCTCTTTTTCCCCCATCAGATCGCCTGCTACTACGCGCTTGGATTTCCCTGTCTCTGTGTCATCGTCAATGGCTCATAGGGAGTGGCCATTTGTCCTTTTGCGAACTGCGCCAACTCTTCCTTGTTGATTCGGTTTTCCAGTTATGTTGTGGTATGACTCACCCACCATATTAGCATCAAATTGGACTTCAAACTCTCTTATGCCATGGCTTAATCCCCTGTCAAATCTAGTTCCTCCATCAGGTGCAATCTCCACCGTCAAATCTAGAGCCCCAAGATCCTACAACATTCGCTCATTTCACGCAGTTGACTCGCTTGACCGTTAGCATGCAATCAGTGGTGGTTTTCTCTCTCATCCACTTGCCACGCATCGGGCGTTCAATAGAATCACTCATTTTTCTCCAAATCTGCTTACCGCCTAAGGGTACCCTCGATATACCGCCGATTTTGGAGCACGGGACCCGCCTTTCGCCTTAGCTCTTTCCCACAGTTTCCTAGATTCCATGCGACCAAGTGCTTTGGGGCTTTTTCCTTCTCGAGGGGTTTTTCCCAGTGATGCGCGATTAGCGCTAAATGCTAATGCTGCATCAGAAATGCCCTCTGTTTTTTGATCCAGGCTTCCCAATGGTCAGTTTGACTCCTGCGTAGACTCCATGGATCTCGGTTAGCACGCTTTGACCGAGGTCCTCGTTGTTCCTGGCTGGCTGCATTATGCCATTGTCTAGAGGTCTTCCTGATCGCTTTGTGTCCATAAATTCGAAGTTTGTCTTGTCTTAATACATTCATGGCACTTTGATAATCTTCATGGATCCAATTTAGATCACGACCTTCCGATTGAAAAAGATTTTGGACCACCAAAAGTTTTTTTTCAAGCATCGACTAAGTGAGGGTACAATTGTCTCACTTGTCCAATCTCTATCCACTTTGCACTACTTGGCTTTGAACCCTTGAGTCCTACTCTAAGGTACTCAACATCTCCTCTACTCGTTGTCCTCATCCTCTTGTCCAGAATTGTGTCTTCCTGTAATTCATTAAGATATTCAGGTAGCAGGTCATCAATAGAAGGCAATTGACTTTGCTCTTCAGGATCCTCAATTAGAGAGGGTTCAAACAATCTCAAAAAATCTACATTTACCACTGAGTATATGTGCATGTAAGTTGGTAGATCAAGGCAAAAAGTGTTTTCACCAATCTTCTCAAGTAGCTTGAAAGGTCCATACTTGATAGGATTTAGCTTTTTACCTTCACCTTGCATCTTGTCCTTGCTGATATACAGTCAAACTTGGTCACCAACTTGGAAAGTATGCTCCATCCAATGCTTGTCATGCCTTGCCTTGTATTTGGCTTGGCTCCTTTCCAGCTGTTCCTATACTACCTGGTGGATCTCTTGGATTTGTTCGATGAACCTAGTTTCCCTGTCCACATCACTGTGTCCCTCAACTGTGGTATCTTTACCAAAGACAAAATCCAAAGGAGACCTTGGGGTGAAACCAAAACAGGTCTCAAAAGGATATCTCTGTGTGGAAGAATATTTTGCTTTATTGTAAGCATGTTGCACATAACACAAATGTTCATCCCAAAGCTTAGGATGTTTGCTGTAATATCCTCTGAGCAACTGGATCACTGCTATGTTGACTACTTCTATCTGGCCATCAATTTGTGGATGAAAAGCTATGCTTTTATTCAGTTTCGTGTCCATTAGTTCCCACAGAGTTGACCAAAACTTCCTCACAAATCAGGTGTCTCGATTAGATACAATGGAAGTGTGTAATCCAAAATGAACCCATACATGTTCAAAAAATAGCTTCGTAGTTTGTTCAGCTATAATATGTTTATTACAAGGTATCAGAATACACATTTTTCTGAACCTATCCACAACAACATACAGATAATCATGACCTTTCCTAGATTTAGGCAGTCCTCCAACAAAATCCATGGAAACACTTTCCCAAGGGTGAGAAGGAACTGGTAGTGGAGTGTACAAGCCTAGTTTTCTATTGTTGGGCTTGCTTTTAGCACAAATAGTACATCCTCTTACATATCTAGAAACTGTCTCATTCATTTTTGGCCAATAACAAAATATTTATAGTTAACTGTTTTACTTACTCCAAAGTGACCTGATATCAGAAAAGTGTGTTCTTCTCTAATTATTTTTACTCGCTCAGTTTGTGGAATGCATAGCTTCCCACAATGGTATAAGAGTTGGTCCTTTACATGATAATCCAATTCTTCTACTCGTTTGCCTTGACTTAAAGTTGCATATACATCTTTAAAGTCTATATCTTGAGCATATTGTTTAATGTAGCTTTCATGTAGCACATAATTATGCTTAAGTATAGTAGATGCATTTATAATAGGTTTAGATAGCATGTCTACAACTTTATTATGTATGCCCTTTTTATATCTGATGACTAAATGAAACTGTTATAGAAATTCCATCCATCTATAGTGTCTTGATTGCTACAATTTAGTTTGCGAGTGTAAATATTGAAGCGGTTTATGATTAGTATGTATTATTGTCTCTTTTCCCATTAATTAATGTTTCCAGTTTTTCACACTCTGAACTAATGCATACAATTCTTTATCATATGTAGGATAGTTAACTACTGTAGTATTAAAAGTCTCAGAATGATAACATATGGGTTTACCATTCTGTGTCAACACTACTCCCATGGCATAGTTGTTGGCATCTATTTGAATCTCAACTGGTCTTTGGAGATTAGGCACTGCTAGTACAAGTGTTGTACTAATCTTTTCTTTCAAGGTGTCGAAGGCTTTCTGCTGTTTGCCTCCCCACTAAAACACCTTGTTCAATCCTGTTAAAGCATGTAAGGGAGCTGCAATTAAGGAAAAGTTGGAAATGAACTTGCTCCAATATTGTGCTACTCCTAAGAAGCTTCTAAATTCTGTAGCAGATTTGGGTTTAGGCCAGTTTACAATGACTGCCACTTTAGAGGGATCTATCTTCAATTCACCATCCCCTACTATATGACCTAAATAATTCAGATATGTTTTACCAAATTCACATTTTGAGAGTTTAACATGAAATTTTTCTCTTTTCAGAACATCTAGTGTCTACTTAACATGCTTTAACTGTTCTTCCCATGTTTTGCTAAAAATCAGAACGTCATCTAGATACACAATAACAAAATCATCAAGAAAAGGTTTGAGTACATCATTCATTAATCTCATGAAAGTAGCAAGAGCATTAGTTAAGCCAAAAGGCATAACCAACCACTCATACAATCCCTTCTTTGTTTTGAAAGTAGTCTTCCATGCTGCTTGTTTTGCAACTCTGACCTGATGGTATCCACTGTGCAAGTCTAGCTCGGAGAAATAAGCAACTTCTTTTAGTTGATCTAAAAGATCATCTATGTGAGGAAGGGGATAACGATTTTTTATTGTTATCTTATTCAGTGCTCGAAAATCAATCCACATTCTCCACAAGCCATCTTTATTTCTCACCAAAATTATTGGTGACACAAATGGTGATGTGTTAGGTCTAATGAACCCTTTCTCGAGCAACTCCTGCACATGCTTCTTGATTTCAGCATTCTCTAAAGCTGACAACCTGTACATTCCAATGTTAGGGAATGGAGCATCTTGCTGCAAAATAATATCATGTACTATTGCCTTTTTGGGTGGTAGACCTTTAGGTTCTTGAAACAACATATCATACTCTGAAACAACCTTTTCTAAATCATCTTGTTCTTTAGCATTACAGCCCTCAAATACATTGGTTTTATTAGGTTTCTTTTCCTTTACAACCATCAGTAAGAATTGTTTGCATGAATTTATCATTCTTTTCATCTGCCCTGAGCTTATGAGAGTATAATTATTCTTGAGCTTATGATCTCTTACAAAGTATTTGATTCGATCTTTAACAAGTAGATACTTGTTCTTAGCTCTATAGAAAATAGCTTTCCTATCATACAAGTAAGGAATTCCTAAAAAAATTCCACATATATCCAAAGGAATTATGTTTAACTCAACCTCATCTACAAATGTTGACCCAAAAGAAAACTTGAGTTTGCAATGTCTAGTCACATGTAGTTGTGCTTTATCATTCAACCATCCTAATGGGTATGGTTTCTTGTGACGTGTAGCTGCTAATCCCAACTTCTTTACAATTTCTTCAGAAATTAAATTTACTTGTGACCCACTATCAAACAAAGTATCAATCTTTTGATGTTTGGAAATAACCCAAATATGGAAAAGCTCATGTCTTTTTCTCTCATTTTCTTCATCAATGGTAGATTGTGCAGAATTACTAGTAGATGCTTTAGAATTCTTACCTCTTATACCTGTGGCTACAATGGTTGTTTCATCTCCCGAGTCTGACCCCACATCTTTCTGAATAGCTGCAACAGTCTTCTTCTTCTTTCCCTCGAACTTCTTAGGTCTCAGCTCTGGATGTAGAATCCAACAATGCTCATCATCATGCCCATTCTTTTTACAGTAAGTTCATGAAGCCTTACTTTTCTGTGCAGTGTTAGCCTTCCTTGCTTTCCACTTATGCTTTCTTTTCTCCTTATTCTTGCTTGTAGTGGATTGGGATGATCCCCCAACTTTTGGACTCCAATTATTTCCTCTAGCTTCTAGATGAGTAGCTTGTACAAATACCTCATCTATACTAGTGGGATTTAACATGAGGATGGTGGCCTCATGTAGCTTTGTAGACCACCAATGTACTTCAACATAGTCTCTAGTGAGTCTAATGAGATTCCTAGAATAAATGCTCTCTTTCTAGATTCTTGAGTGTACCCTTGCACACTTTTCCCTTTCAACTATCAAAGAGTTTGCCAACTCATCATGGCTTATTGCATGTAGGCCAATGGATAGAACTATTTTTTATTGTAGAAACAAATTCACTCTAGACATAGATAGTCTTACCATGTCTTTTCATGTCAGCTCGGGTTCTGTCTTCCCACCAAACCAAGGCAGTGCCTCCAACGCATAGGCTTGCCAGCTAAAACTTGCTCTTGTCTGAGTCGATATTATGCACTCTGCAATAGACATCAATTTTTCTAATCCAATTGTCTAGGTTTACTGCATTCAACTCTCCATCATGTATAGGTAAATCAAATTTAACATCTAGTTTGATCAAAGATGTTATCTTTTTAGGGCTATCAAGAGGTGTGATAAAGCTTTCCTATTTCCCTTTTCCTTTTGAGTGGTCATGGGAATGTGAATCATCTTCTCCTTTGTCTTGCTTAGATCCTGATGAATCTTCATCCTTATGTTTTCTAAAGTCCGTATACATTTCTTCTACCATGGACTTTATGGCTAGGAAACTATCTATGAATTGAGGGTCTGGCCCCACAGAACCTTCCTCTGACATTGTCTTCTGAGGATAGACTCTCCCAATTTCAATATTAGTTTCAACCAACTCTCCTTCTCCTAGTTTGAGCTTTGATCTAGTTAGCATTCAATAGCTAAAGCAACACAAGCTTGTCTAACCTTAATAGCCTAAGGCTCTGATACCACTTGATCTAAAAATCACTCTTGAGTGATCTCAATTAAAGAATTATTGAATGAAGGTATTATAGACTCATGTGTTTATGTGTGTCTATGTTATTTTAGGCAATGGATCGATTAGATTGCAAAATAAACAGACATTGGAAGAATGGAAAACAGTAGGAGGAACATAGCAAGCAAATGCAAGAACACAACAGATTTAATAAGGAGTTCACCCTATCCTCCAGGGCTATGTCTTCGGTCCAGCTTTCAGTGGCGGCCTTATTTTATTGTGTCTTTAAAGCAAAGTTTTTATAGTGAGGAGCTCAATTTGAGTCTCCTAAAATAGATAATGATTAGTAGGGTGGTTCTTGGATCCCCCAAGCCACTTAGAGTACACAGAATCTTTTCCTTACCAGATCTTGACCTCTCTAGTCTTTAATGGGAGAAGCCCCATGTGGTGCTCAATTCCCAATAGATCCTCTTAGGGATAGCTTGAACCTCTCAAGCTTTCTGTCTGCTCAATGTTGCCTTATGCTGCAGGTCATCTCGGCCTTTTGTCTTTCTGATTCTTGCTCTATTGTCTCCACTTTTCTCTGTCTTCGTTCTCTTCTCCTCTCGGTGTCCTTTGTTCTCTATTTGTTCATGGCTTTTGAGCCAACCTATCTTTGAATGTTCACTTCCCTTTCTGCCATAGTTAGATCACCTACTGCTGCTCGCTTGGAGTTCCCCATCTCTGCGTCATCATCAACGGCTCACAGGGAGTGGCCACTTGTCCTCTCGCGAACTACGCCAACTCTTCCTCGTCAGTTCAGTTTTCCAATTACACTGTGGTATGACTCACCCGCCATCTCAACGTCAAATTGGACTTCAAACTCGTTTATGCCACGGCTTAATCCCCTATCGAATCTCGTTCCTCCATTGGGCATAATCTCCGCCATCAGATCTGGAGCCCCCAGATCCTACAACATTTTCTCATTTTACGCGGTTAACTCACTCGATCATTAGCGCGTGATGAGTGGTGTTTTTCTCTCTCATCCACCTGCCACATGTCGGGCACTGAATGGAATCGCTCGTTTTTCTCCAAATCCTCTTACCACTGAAAGGTGCCCCAATATACCACTAGTTTTGGAGCGTGGGACCTGTCTTTCGCCTTAGTGCTTTCCCACGGTTTCTTGGCTTCCATGTGACCGAGCGCTTTGGGGCTTTTTCCTTCTCGAGGGTTTTTTCCCAGCGATGCCGCTAATCGCGCATTGGAAATGCCCTCTGTTTCCCAATCCAGGCTTCCCAATGGCAGTTTTACCTCCTGTGCAAACTCCATGGGCCTCGGTCAGCATGCTTTGACCAAGGTCCTCGTTGTTCATGGCTGACTACAATCTGCCATTGTCTAGAGGTCTTCCTGATCGCTCTATGTCCATAAATCTGAAGTCTACCCTATCTTAATACAATCATGGCACTTTGATAATCTTCATGGATCCAATTCGGATCAGATGGCAACACCATAAGCTCCCCCTCAGGGTATGAATGGTCTACTCTGATGCTAATCTTCTTCCCCTTTGACATCAATGGAAAAGAATAATTCTTAAAATACTACAAATAATACTCCCTTTGAACCATTGCAACCTACTTTCCCATGAATTCCACATGCTGAGTAGCTTCCACCACCTACAAAAATGAAGTCATTTGGAGGGAGGTTTCACAACTCCCATCTACTGCCAGAGATATTCAAATGCTTCTCTTGCAAGTGGCTTGGTAAATATATCAATAAATTTCTCTTTAGTGGTCACATATTCAGGTCTACCAGTGCTGCTTGCAACCTGTCCCCTCAAGAAATGGAACTGGATAGGAATATACTGATTCTTTGAATGCATGATTGTATTTTTGGAGATGTTGATGGAACTTGTGTTCTCACACACTATTATAATGTGATCAGTTAGCTCTGCCTGAATATCTTTGAAATTTTGCTTCATCCATAAAATATGCATACAACAGGTAGCCACAACGATATACTCTGCTTCAGTAGTCGATAATGAAGTGGAGGCCTATTTTTTGTTGATCCACAACACCAAGCATTTTCCTAGGAAGAAAGTTGCACCATAAGTATTATTCCTGTCATCAATGCCTCCAACCCAATCTATATCCATTTAAGCCTTCAACTTGAATTCTTCACTCTTAGCATACCACCGTACATAATCTAATGTTCCTTGAAGATATTTGAAAATCCTCTTGATAACAACAACATGACTCTCATGCGGGAAAGCTTGAAATATGGCCACAAGCCCCACTACTTACATGATGTCCAGCCTTGAATATGTTAAATACAATAAGCTTCCTATCATTGATTTGTATTCAGTCTAATTTACCGACAATGTTCCATATTCTTTGCACAACTTGCAGCCTATAGTCATAGGCATGCTTACTAGTTTGCAATCTTCTTGACCAAAGTTCTTCAAGGTTTCCTTGAGATATTTAGATTAAGATATAAACACTCTTTCTAGAGACTGAGAAATTTGCAAACTCAGTAAGAAGGACACCTCTCGGATAATGGACATTTCAAATTCTATTTTCATATATTTTGTAAATTAATGGCCCAATTGTTCCATTACACTACCAATATCCACATACAAACTACTATGAGTAGATGGTTGCCTTCAGAATTTACATATAGGTTACTTTCAACTGTGCCTTTCTTAAACCTTTGTTTTTGAAGGTATTTATCCATCCATTTGTGCCAGGCTCTGAGAACCTGTTTTATTTCATACACAAGCTTCTTAAATTTCATATGAACCCTTCATGTAGGGTAAGTAGAAATCCTTCTGACTACTAAACGTAAACTTCTTCTTCTAAATATCCATTCATAAATGCAGATTCATGTCCATTTGATATACGTTGATATTATTATGGATGGAAAGAGTAAGAAAGATCTTGATAGATTCTAGTCGAGCTACTGGTGTGAAGGTTACTTCGAAATATACCCCTTCTATGTGGGAATACCCTTTATAGACAAATCAAGTTTTGTTCCTAATTACTTTACCCTGGTCATTCAATTTTTCTTGAAAACCCATTTGGTTCGAATAACATGTTTCTCTCTAGGCCTTGAAATGAGCTTCCAGGTGTCATTCTTTTCAATTTGAGTAAGTTCTTCATTTATAGATTTCACCCAAAACTTGTATTCACTTTCTTGACGACAGTTCTTGGGTTCTATCTATGATAATAGAGCCAAAATCACATGAATTGTACTTCCAACAAGTTTCCTCCTAGTTTGGACACCATGTCTTTGATCTCCAAGTATCTGACTCATAGGATGTTCCTTTTTTACATACATAGAGGGTGTCTGTGGCTTTGAAGTTGTGCATGATTCCTCACCTTCACTACCTGAATCTATTTCCTCTAGATCTATTGACCTCATATATGAACTTTCTTCATCATCTAAGTTCCTACTTCTTTTATAAGGCTCAAGTTGTGAAAATGCTTCATCTACTATCACGTCATTGCAATCCTCAATCTTCTTTTTGCACTTGTTGTAACACTTATATCCTTTGTTTTGAGCAGGGTACTAGAGAAATATCCCTTTGTTAGCACGTGAATGAAACTTTTTAGGATTATTATCATTTAGTTTGATGAAGCACTTTCTTCCAAACACCTTGAGGTTTTTAATTAATGCAAGTCTTCCCTTCCATGACTTATAGGGAGTTCTATTACTTTTAAGCCTGAGTTGATTTCTATTTGACAGATACACTACTACATGGGTTGCTTCTCTACAGAAATTGTGAGACACACTTGCTTCATCGAACATTTCTTTGGCCATTTCATGGATTGTTCTACTCTTTCTCTCTACTACTCGACTTTCTTGTGGAGTTTGATCCATTGAGTAATGCCTCTTGATGTTGTGCTCTTAATAGAATTCCTCAATTTCTCTTGAAGTGGACTCTCCTCTTTCTGATATTAAGCATTTTACGTTTAAGTCTTTATCATTTTCTACTTGAGCTTTAAGCTTCCTGAAATGCCGAATAATTCTTATTTTTCTTTTAAGAGAACCATCCAAGTGGCCCTAGTGATATCATCAATGAACAACATGAAATACTCTTGTCATTTTCAAGTTTTTTCTCTAGTTGAGTCATAAATATCTGTGTGAATGAGCTTCAGAGATTTGGATGAGGAGAACTCTTTTGACTTGAAATGAGTCCTTGTATGTTTACCAAATTGGCACGACTTGTAGATTGAGTTATCAGGTCTTGACAGTCTTGGTATTCCTCTCACGATTTCCATATTGCTCACTTTTATCAAACTATCAAAATTCATATGCCCAAGCCTCTTTTGCCATAACTGTGCTTCACTTATTTTTCTTAAATAATAGATAACCATCGAATTGTCAAACACATATATCTTATTGTGGGTTCTAATTTATTTTCCTATCAAATTTTCGTTCTTCATGGTGTGGATCTCACATTTTTTAGATAAAAAGGTTACATCATAGCCATTATCACACATTTGGTTAACACTAAACATATTGTGCTTGAGACCTTCCACATACAACACATTTTTTGCTTCTATTTTTTTATCAAGACTCAGAGTGCTTCTTCCCTTGATCCTAGCTGGAGCATTGTTTCCAAAGGTGACATTGTCCTATGCCATTTTATTTTATTGAGATAAATTTTCTCTTGTCCCTAGTCATATTTTTGGAATAACCACTATGAACATACCATTTGTTTGTGTGATTATGAGATGATAAGGGGAGTCCACACTACATGAGTGTTTTAGTCTTTCATTTCTAGCTCCCCTTTTTCTTTTGGATAGTTGACTATCTAATATATTGGTACTTATACAGGTATTCAAACCTACATCTTCACTCACTAGATTTGTGCCCAAAATTATTACATTTAAAGCATTCTACTTCACTTAGCAAGGGAGGGAAGAAATTTTGATTTCTAAGAGAAGAGTTTTGAGATTTAGAAATCCAATGCATATTATATCTAGGACTTTCATCTCTTTCAACTTTGATCCTTCTATAATCAATAATTTTATGTCCAAAAGTATGACACTTATAATAGTGACCATAAAACAAATAGGCATTCCTATTGTTGGAAGAATTATAAGATTGTGCAAGAAAATACGTTGGTCATCTGGATGATTGGTTCATTCTCCATTGATGATCTCCTCTTTGCCCTGTTGCTCTTTTCTCTTAATTATTTATTTCATGGTGCTTCTTCCCATGTATTTGTGGTTCTTCAAATCCTACAGACCTGAGTTTTATCTTCCCCATGTAATATTATTGTGTCGTAGAGTATCCCAGATTGGTTTTGATTCCTAAATGCCTTTGACTACTCAAGATCTCATCTAGTCTTCTTGTCCCTTCAACAAATTTTTCATCTAAACCCTTTTCAGTATTTGTTCTCTCAAGATTTGTTCTCAAAGAGACAACATATGCTTCAAGACTCTGACAATTCTCTTCACATTCTTGGATAAGATCTTGAAGAACCTCGTCTTTTCATTTAGCCTCATCCAGTTTAACTTTCAAAGACAACATATCATCTTTTCATGCATGTGAGATAATTTCCCTTTTTAACTTGTGTAGCTCTTGTTTCAAATGTTTTTTCTCCTATTTTAGTCTCTCACGGGTTCCTTGTTTTTATTCCGGTAGAAGGACTAGACTATATTTTCTCTTCATAGCTTCCTCAAGATTTTTTTTTTGATAGGAAAACTCCTCATTGTTACATACCTTCCTCTGCATATTATAATTATTCCTTCGATTGCTTATTCTTTCTCCTTGTGTTATTTAACTCGTCAAGGGCACTGATGAGTTCCCCTTCAAGGTCAACCACTCCTTCTTCTTCTTCCTCTTCAAAGTTTGTAATATCTTATTTATTGGAGTTTGTCTCGAAAGCCATAAGAAGATACTTATCCTAATCATTCTTTGATGAGTTTTCATTGTATGACTCTTGTGTTGAGACATCCTCTTTTGAGTAGAATCCCTCTTTGTTATAGAGATTTTTCTTCTAATGTGTCTGAGACTTGTTTCCAAATTTCAAATCCTCTTCCTTTTTAGCTTTTTCATTATAAGGGAATGTGGATGAGAAATTTCCAACTCTTCCACATTCAAAACACTTAAAGGGAAACTTCCCTTTATATTTTACTAAGCCACACTTCATTTTTCTGGCTATTTGAGCAAAATTCTAATTAGATTCATAATTGTAGTAGTCTTGATGATCTTTATGCTCCATGGCCTTTCTGGTTACTTTGAATGTTGCTTCCTTAGGTTCAGAATTTTATGGTCCTACTCTCATCTCATAGGCTATGAGATTACCATGCCGCTAGTCCATATTGACGTCCTTTAAATTAATCATTTCTTCAATAGCTTATACTTTGGCATTAAATATCATGGGTAGAGATCTTAATATTTTCTAAAGAATCATTTCTTCCTTCTTCACCGAGCCCTCTAATCATATTAGTTTCTTCATCAACTCTGAGGAAGTATTCTACTATGCTTTCATTCTCTCTCATTCTCAAGCTCTCAAACCTCATTTTTAATGTTTGAAGTTTCGCCTACTTGACTCTGTCATCTCCTTCATGACTCTGATTAAGCTTTACCAAAACATCCTTATCATACCTACAGTGCATAACTTTTACAAATTACGATTGACTAAGGCCAAAGAGAATGACATTCTTTGATTTAACATTGTTGTCATATAATTTTTTATCATCTATATCAGTGGGAGGAATATCAAGGACATTGTAGTCTACTAGTATTGAAGTCCAAACATCTACTTCCATGGACATAAGATACACTTCCATTCTTACTTTCTAAAAGGCATAGTTTGTCCCATAGAAGACTAGTATTTTACTTTAGTAATATTCTTGACTCTCTTGCCTAGACATAATTCCTTATAGATCGACCTTCCAGTGGTTTGACTATTGTTGAAGAAATTGTGGATCTGATACCAATTGTTCAAAAAAGCAATTTCTGAGGGGGGGGCAAGGTGAATCAATAATTTTGAAACTCTTTTTATTTTTCTATTATGCTTATATTCCCTTCTCATATTCTTTTACTTGTGAGAGAATTCATTCACCACAGTAGTAAATCAAGAATTTCAAACACACATTATCATACAACAATCACATAAGCAAAACACACAAATTTGACACAGTGTTTTTCAAGTGGAAACCCAGAGGGAAAAAACCATCATATTTGTTGTTTGTTTATGACGTAAATTAAGCACCACTTAATTACATATATTTTTTTGTGAGCACCCAATCACAAGAGGCACCAAACCCTTTTGGTAAGAAAGAACCAACTTTCCAAGAGGCACCAACTTCTTTAGAGTGCAAGAACCAATTTTCTCTTTCGAGCGTTCTACTATTTCATACAATTTTAAAACTGAGTACAGGGACATACAATATTACAAGTAAAATATGAAAATGGTTGTTTGCATATTCAACTTCTACACTCTGTCTTCTATTATCTCATGCAAAATATATTCAATTGATGCTCACAACGCCATCTCCTCAGCATTTTTCCTTGACTTTCAAGGGCCCTCTTCTGATTGCTCTTCAGCACTACCCTCAATATTCTCCACACATCAGTCTCGCTGCACTTGTTGTTGTATCACATAGTGTACTCCTTGGTGCTTCTACCACTCTGTCTCACCACACACCTCTCACAACAGAACACTATTGAAATCTACTCAAATTCCCCATCTCCTCAGTTACAGGATATGATGTTGTTTCATTGAGGAACTTTGTGCAAGGTAATCTCTACTTCCTATACTTTAGCTACCCAAATGTACTTCGGAATGACTTCCTTTGTCATTGTTGCGTCTCCTGGTAGTTTCCTGTCACAGTGCCAAATCGGAGATGGACCTTGTAGTTTTTTATCGTCTCACTTTGTAAAGCTCATTACTAAGAAATTAATTCTCAGGTGACCTGCAGACTCCTTCGAGAGCCCATTCTCATTTACCACTCCACAAGACTTAACAGTTCATAGAGGTGACCACTCTGATTCTCATTTATCACAACCATTAATGCATGCGAGACAACTGATTTCTCCCTTCTTTCATCCAAATTCATCTATGCCACAGTTGTCATCCTTAATTTCTTATCATAGAGTCTTTTGTAGTTTTATCCCATTGCAACGATCAACTCCCTTGAGCCTACATTCAATTCCACAATTGCCAACGCATACACCCTCTAAATTGTTGTATTGTTTCATTGAGAAACATCATATCAAAACTTTATAAAGGGGAAAAGTTATAATATTGTACTCCCTAATATTCTTGGCTCCATATTCCTTGAGCTACTATGTTAGTTACTTTCTCATAAGACCAACAATTGTGAGCAGATCTTAGCATTGTATTACAGCTCCTCAGTATTGTAACTTTCACAATTGAAACATTACGATATTTCTTCGTCCCGATATGCTCAACTCCTTTGACGCTTATATCCATGAACATTTCCATTCTCATATGACTGGACCTATGAGCAATGGCTTAGTCCTTGGGTGCTAAGGCCTTTCGGCTCCTACCGAGGGCCAAACTTCTGTTCATAACTTCTTTCCACCCTTAGTTTTTCAAACTCTCATTACCAACTATCAACCCAATATCGGAAGCCCCTTCCATCATAACTTTTCTAAAACCCATATGCACTTATGTATTATGTCTTCATCATCCAATATGTCGACCTCCAATATGACGCCATTACTCAACGTGGTGACACGTGTCACCCAAATTTGGCCAATTAATCTACCCAATAATGTTGAAACTGTGTTCGATGTGTCCTATCTTAATTCCATTTCATGTTGACGTTAGATGCGACTGCAGCTTCTCAGAGCCAATCTTATGCCACCATGTCCTACCAGAGGAGAGAGAAGAGGGCCCTTCAAAGCTTGGTTTTGAAATAGGATCCTTTGTTAATTTTTTTTAGCATTCCTTAGCGCATTTTAGTAATATCAGAACTATCATATATTGTAACTTATAAAGGTTCCTCCCTTAAGAAGTTCTGATATTTGGATATCTGATATGTCAATGTCCTAATGTTTCAATGAGCTCATCTTCGGGGTTTCGATATCTCATCCTTCTTAAGGCTTATAATCCCTAGATTTCTGTAGACCATATCTTTGATCTAGGAATCCATTTTTAGACTTCCACATATCGTTGGAAAACTCTTCCATAGAAATTTTCATTCGATTAGGTCTGATGTAGGATTTGAGTCTATTTTCTACTTGTGAGATGGCTAAAAACTCTTTGCCACACTTTTCTCCTTGACTCTTACACTTGTGCTTGGAAAGTTGAACTCCCAACCACCATAGTGATCATTTTATGGCTTCTTCAGGAAGCCTTCTATTGTGATGGTTCTCTACATGAAGCATGCAACTTCCATGGAATTACATCTAGTCCATCAATGTAGTCATAATTTTATGCATTTTCCAGTAAGCCTGTTACTATGATGATTTTCTACAAAGTACTCCAACAACCATGGGATTCCTCCCTAACACCCAATGATCATGCTGAGCCTTGTTGACATCAATGCCAACACTAACACAACCACCAATTGGCCAACAATAATACAATCAAATTCTTTGAAAGAACCCAAATTAAACATAACACATTTCGTAATAATTTCATTAAAATTTTGCTACATATGTTACAATATTAAATATTTTTTATGTTAATTATTTCATACTTAAAAAGAATAACAATAATACTTTTAATAAGTTAAAACATATTATTTTAAAATTAAATC